>JAULKM010117029.1:0-21740 GCA_032355605.1 Rubia tinctorum | reverse complement strand
TCAACCATATTAGAAGCTCTAATTCATGCTCTTGGATTCCATATCAAAGGAGAGGAAAATTAGCTACTTTCTCCTAATCCTAACAAGCAATCATACAAGCATTTCATATACTCAAACTGCCAACACCATTAATGTATTGAGAAATTAAATTCAAGCACCATAAATTCATAATAGGAACGCATTAAATAGCTTACATATTGGTCTTAAGACATGGGCTTGAAAGCCTTAATCAATTCCTCCCTAGTCTAAGTTTAGCTACTACAAGTTTTAATATAAATCCCAAGAATAATCATACAATGTAAATATGAAAAATATGAAAGTAAATGAAGAACTAGGATTTGGAGAAGAGGAAATTCGGCCTAGAAGAGATTAGGAATGAGTGATGAAGTGCTATTTATAGTACAAGAAAAAGGGGAGTAGAAAGCAAGTTTTTGAGTGATTTTCGCGACCCGTGATGCCTTGTTCGTGACTTGCGATGCTATAGTGTCTTAAAATCACCTCCCAGGAATCCTAATTCACAAGTCGCAACACACAATTCGCAAGTCGCAACAAAATTAGTGCAGTTTTGTTTTGCTTCCTCCGGGTGAACCTTTCATCTATTTTGAGAGTTCTTGTAGTATTTTTTATAGTACTCGAGAAAACAAATCTAATGGTACCACCCTTGGAGGATGATTATTCTTAGATCATTCTCAGAAATATGCTTTATAACATAGATCATTCTTCATCCTCTACTTTGCTCTCCTTCTTCATTTTATCTTCTAACACTTTGTAAGTTGCCTTCCTTCTTCTACCATTCTTGTGAATGGCCTTCTTCAATATTCTACCATCAATGCAAATGGCCTTCTCTAAACCACTTCAAAGTGCTTATGAGAAATCTTGATATTAAACTCACAAAAGAAATATTGATGCTCGTAAGGACCAAAAATCCACTAGAGTCATAATAGGTCACAAAATGAAGGATTTAGATTCAAAAACCAAAAAATGGTTATCTAAACCCCTTATATTGTAAACATATGTAAACCTAGAAATCTTCTAACCAAAAGATCACAAAATAGATGTTAAATGCTTCGGAAAATACATGAATTTGACATCTCATCGAATCTCCCACACTTAAACCTTTACTCATCCTCAAATAAACAAGAACAAGAAAAGATCCAAGTGTAAACTAGCATGCAAACATTTTCCCAAAGCACCCAACCTATTAAACCTTGACTACCTGAACCTATAAGACATAAAAATCTATCACACTCTCACGTCCCAAAGTCTAAGATAATCTAAACAACCATCATACCAATCAAAGGTGAGGTATAAAATAAAAGTGTAAAACTACCTTACTTTACCAAAGATGCTACCGAATCGACAAATCAAGAGAAGCATAAAAAATTTCAATTTCTTTCATTTTCTCTCATTTTACCTAGGAGCCCTCTCGGGTTTTCATCCTAGCTTCACACCTTTTACCTTTTCAATTCTCACCCTCACCTTTTCCACACCATTTGGCCTCTCAATTTTGCATACGTTGCCATTCGGGGTTTCCACCTATCCAGGCCTCCCAATTTTTCTTAAGTTGCCCTCTCGGATGTTCAACTTAGCATGATTTTTTTAAACAAAACAAATCAAAGTTGAGCATATGCACACTACAATACAATGAGATATGTACCTCTCCCCCACACATGAATCACACATTGTCCTCAATGTGAACAAAAGAACATGATAACAAAATAAGGGAGAAATAAAAAATACTCACAACTAGGACCTGAAAGGTCCTTTCCAGTGGTAGCAATGCTCACTCCTCAATGAATGTTCTCTCCTCCATGTTTTCAAAGTCCGCCCAATATGTAACTTTGACCCATCCATTACAAATACACAAATATGCAAGTCTCGATCAACACCCACAAAAGGCAACAACTAGTAGTACTCCTAGATGGTGGTTTCGGTGCTTTTTTTATGGTAGATTGTGGTGGTATTTTGTGGTTTTGGGTAAGAGTTTGAGGACATGGTTGAGATATTTTTTTTCAAGAAAAACAAAACACTAGCCTAACTTAAGAGATTGAGTTGCCTCCCGAGAATCTCTGTATATTTAAGGTTGGCACGATGCTAATGATATCCATATGGTAAAGGTTTTAACCCCTTCACCATGAGTGTCCAAAAGAAGAGAGGTGGGGGTACAAAACTTTTAAGAGGAAAGTTTTTTGGAAGTGGGGTTGGTTTTAAAGAAATGGGGTGGTTAGGAGGCTTGGTATTGTCTTTTGGCTCATCTCTTATCTCCTTTAAAACTTCCAAAAATAGTGGAGTCGGTTCACTAGGTGGGGGTAGGGGTGTTGATGGCCATAGATGTAGCACAATCACCTCTTCCTCAACTTCTTTGTATTCAACACCCGACTCCTCATCCCTTTCGAACTCCAAAGATATAATTTATAAGCCTAAATTCTCACTAAATACAATTAATTAGATAGTTGCAAGGTTGTAACTATATAGGCCTAACCTCAAATGTCAGGGTTCAGAGCCAAACTCGGGGTACAGAGCATATAATTTTTCCACTGCTCACCATCCAACATATGTCTCATCACATCATCCACTACTACACCCCTCTCTAAAAGCCAACGCAAAAATTTTGCATCTTTCTTAAACACAGATAACTTCTGCTTATGGGGAACAATAAGGAGGTACCACATTACTCTTCCCAGTGTATTTTTCTTTGATTTAGTTACCACTTCTGCTTCCACCGGAATTGTAACCCTTTAACCTGTATCGAGACTCACCATATACCTGACAATTTTTCCAATTTTCGTAGTTTTTCCCCTAGTACAACATACAATCATTTGGGCAAGCATGTATTTTTTTCAATTCCAATCCCATCAGGCAAAGAAATGTCTAGCAGCATACAATCCATTCGGTATAAGATTACCTTCGTGGAGATTTTCCCAAAGAAATTCAAGAGTTATGGTCATTGATTTATCAGTCCACCTAAATCTGGTCTTCAAATTCATTATCCTCAAAGCCAAAATCAATACACAATTTTTTGAACCATTGTACTATAAATTCTCGGGTTTACCTTTGAACTCTGTTGAAATATCCTACACCATTTCGGAAAATTCCACATTCCCATCTAACCATTCTTCCACATTATTTTTATTTTATTTTTTATCGTATAAGGCGTTTCTCCAACTTCCCCATGCTATACCCAAGAAGTGTAGGTAGTTTGAAACCCTCTCATTATTGGATGTTGCAGCAATTTCTTCCTTCCCAAATAAACATCATTTCTAAAATCTTTACATGGGCATCGTGCGCGCACAAAACCTTGTTTGGAGGCATCTTCAAATGTAACCTTAAGAAAGGTTTCAACAAATGGCATGTAATCAGGTGATTTTCTACGATCATTACCAATGAGTTCATTCCAATCCATTACCCTACAAGTCAATTACAATGTAACCCATTACTATTCACACAATAATAATCATAAGCCACCACTAATTACCTACCTACAAACCCAAATTTAACATTTATATATATGAAAACCTAAGTTCAGGATAATTTCAAGCAATAAGTTTATATAAAATTTACTTTCTACAATGGAAAATGATGCACTTTAATGTATTAAATTTGCTTCTTCACCAGTGGAGTAAAAATGGGAGAAAACCCTTCAAATTGATTTTCTGTGAAAATTAAAAGAATTGGGAGCAGTTTTTTTTTATATATGTGCAAAGTGGATTTCGAACTCGGAACCCACTACCATTGTTAATACTCCCTTAATTAAAACCTTTCCATATTTAGAACAAGGGACCGATAACATTTCCCAATCTGCAAGGATTGTCATCCTCTACTAAACGGTAAAAGCAAGATGTTACGAACTCACAAATAATATTGGCCCCCGATTCCGAACTCAGAAAAATAAATAATCAAAGGAAGTTTGACAGAACCGCATTTAGTTAGGGATAATTAAAGGCAGTTTGATTGTTAACCGCTTTTAATTAATTCTAATTAAAGATGATTATATAAAAACCTCATTAATTGACATTTTAATCGCCTATGATTTCTTTTGGCGAGCCACGAATATGGGTTCCAAATTTGAAACCCCTTCACCAGGCGATTCTAATTTTTTTCCCTAGAACCAACTCCTATTTCAACCTTTAATGGGCTGGTCTCTACTAGTGATGGTTAGAGTGCAAGGTAACAACATTGAAAATATTGATCAAGATTGGTTTTCAGTAAATTAATTTAATTTTATATTGTTGACCAATATTTCTTAAACATTATTTAATCACATTATTTTGTTTTATATTTCATTTATGTATCATCAGAGATCTTTTGAAATCAATGCCCCAAACATGGGTAACTTGAAAAAGAGGTCCATGAATATGTTATCCAAAAGTTGACGAGAAAACAAGTACACTCTTTAAAGGGATTACATCTTCGCATAGCCGAAAGGTGATCGACCATGGCTAACTTACACTCACATTCAACTGGTGAGTTGGGAGATCCAAAAGGCAAGAGCGTTAGAGAATTATAAAAATTTTGGCTTTACAAAATTAGATATAAGTTTATTGTTTGTAAAATTTTCAATTCCCATGACTATAAATTTTTTAGGTCGGGGACTAGGGATCAGAAAAGATGTATTTAATCATTGAACAGAACTCCGTATAAAAAGAGCATCGGGTGATACGCATTGGCCAAGCTCGAGTTGGTAAATGAACAATTTGAAAGAGATGTACTTTCGACCATCGAGAAGGGAATGTCTGAGGAAGAGGCACGTGCATCGGTTTTACCAATCAATGTGGATGGAATTGAATGGTGTGATCTATTCCTCAAGGCCCAACAAAACAAACAAGGTTGGTACGTCAAAGAAATGGTATTTCGACTTACGAAGAAAGTGTTAAGAATTTTACTAACTACAATTTTGTTATTGAGAAATTATTGTTTTCTCATAAATTTTGATTGTTCATTTCAATTTCGTAGGTGAAATTAAAACAAGATCATGTCAAGGATAAATTCATACCATCCAATAAGCATTATTTGAGGTAATGGGTAAATCCAAGCACCCCGGACATGCAGGAGGGGTGGATGCATTCTTGACCCAAAGAGAGGCTTTTGGGATTGCGCGTTCTTACATTGGAGCTAATCCATCAAGAATAAATGTTTTGAAAAAGAGGCCGAAAGTTAATCAAGCACACATGTCTTCCTATACCAAAATATCCGGAGGATCTAACTAGCCATTTGGAGCCTCCTTTGAGAGTGTGTCACCATTCTTTGGAAGGTATTGAAATAAGCAACAATGGAGTAATGAAGCCAACAAAATTTGAAGAAACCCTAGAGAGGGCCAGTGGAAAAGGGGTCACCGCCTTTTGTTCGCATACTATCCAACTGGATCTCACCACACAAGCATAACTCAACATACTCTTTTTCAAGGAATGTATGCGTGTTTGGTAGGCGCCAAAACATCATCACGTTGCGGAGTAATTTTGAAGAATTATGTCGGTGTGACCAAGTTAACCAAACAATCATGTCATTCTTTCTATTGTAAGTACGACTTTGGTTTTCATATTTATACTTCTACTACATCGAACATAATATGCATTGAAACCCAATCTTCATATTCTAATGTCAAAGGTACATGTATTACTCTTCCAATCAAAGGGAAAAAATATATGGGTAGGTAATTTGTGCTCATTAAAGTCACAAAGAATTGGGTGTTCGGGCCAAGAGTGGATCGAATACGTACGCAGAAGCATAGGTTGGAAGGATATAAAATTCTCCATCACACCTTACATTGAGGGGTGATGTTTTCTAATTGAAAATTATTAATTAAATTATTTCAATGTATGAATCGCAAAATATTTGATTCATAAAATCATTTCAGTATAGGGATTATTGCTCTTTGATATTGACTGTTTCAGACAATAAATGTGTGTATTGGATGTATCCATTGCACTTTCAACCTTCAGAAGCATTTGTGGATATTTTTAAGAGTGCATTTGATGAGCCTAATGTTCAAAACAACTTACACTTCTTCAAAATCAAGGTTTCAATTTACTTATTATAAAACCTACCTAATTTTCTAATGTTCTTAACTATTTACTAATTTACATTGAACTGAATTAGTACAAGAAACAAGCAACAACATAGGATTGTGGGTACTACTTAATATTATATGCAGTCGAGTACGTAAAATATATTTGGTTGGATTACCTAGAAGTTTATAAGGTAAATATTTATTTCATAAATACTTAAATTATTTTATTTATCGATAAATTACTAAAATTTGATAAATAATTTCTACAGAATGTAATGTCCAAGGAATTTTCCAAACGAATACAAGCCTTAATCATAGTAGGACATCAACATGGCAAAAAATTGTTTGGCATGATAACTAATAAATGTCTGATCCACAACTCTTGGAAGACCTAATATGGAAGTATAACATATATTTTTAAATCGTGACTTGTTTTGTGCGGAATAGAAATTGTTTGTTTCTATTTCTATCTATAGATAGTTTCTTAATTAGTGGTGTCTATGCATATTTGTTGGAACTACAATCATGATGTTTAGTGTTACGTAGGCTAATACATGTACATATTTTGATCGGGAATAGAATGTAGGAATTTTTTATTTCTATGTATAGTTCAGTGCTAGCTTGGCGGTATCTATAAATTTCTGAAACATTGCCCGATTGTTTATTTATTTATTAGAATTAGAAACTATGATTTAAGGTTTTTTTTCCAGATTATACAGAATTTACATTTTTTGCAATTCCATCGGATAAGCCTTCCAAAATTGAAAGTAATTTCTTAAACCTTGCCACAATATTTCATTGACCGAATTGTAGGTTCCTCAATTGGAACATATAGAGCAAAATCATGTTCTAAAATTGGAACTAATTTATTCAAAAAAGATTACCTCAACCTTTGAAAAAGAAGCTTTTGTCCGGATTAATTGATCGATTCAGGAACATAATGGCCAAGTCAGAGATCACTATAGGTACCAAAACTAAATTTGAGTTCCGATTCCGGAACCATTGATAATAGACGATGTGGTCAAGTACGTTTTGATTTCAAAACACATTCAAAGGCAGTTTCCCAGGCATGACAAAGGCGGCAAAAAACCAATTTTTAAAGAAGTTTAAAGGCAATTCTAGGAACATCATTTGATCTTGGAAAATCAAAGGTGGGACGAGAAGTCACATACAAAGTGACTTCTCTGATCTGAAATAACAGCCTTTAATAGCTCAATCCTACACTAGTTTGAAGAGGTTGTGGCCAAGTATTGAAAAAATAAAGGCAAGGAAAAGGAGGTAATGAAACACTAAGCCAAAGGAGGTAATGAAACACTAAGCCATAAAAAAACCAACCATTTATTTGTAAAATGGTATTAATTCAATGTGATGTGTTCATATATTGATCGGTCTATACTCATGCATGGTCGATCACCAAGAGTCATTTGAAGAACGGAGTGAAGTCAAGGAAATATATGGTTGAAATGGGAATTAGACCAGAATTGGCTCCCTAGGATCGGGGATCAAAGACGAACCTTCCCGCTGCTTGTTACATGCTTTCAAAAGGTGAGAAAGGGTTTATATGTTCCAGCCTAAAAGGTATAGTATTCTTGATAGGCTACTCTTCTAGAGTTAGCAATCTAGTATCCGATGTGGGATTAAGATTGGGTAATATGAAATCGCACGATTCACATTGTTTGATTCAATAATTTCTCCAGGTTGCGATCAGATCCATCTTGCCAACCCATGTTAGAAAGTGTATTACCCGGTTAGGTCACTTCTTTAAGGCAATATGTTGTAAGGGGATTAGCCATCAGAAATTGGAGAAATTGATGGAGGAAATAATAATTCTGTCGTGCAAGTTCGAGATATATTTCCCTCCCTCATTATTTGACATCATGATGTACTTTTTGGTTAACGTTGTAAAGGAAATATTGATATGTACTCCTGTGTATATTGGATGGATATATCCCTTGGAGAGGTATATGAAGATATTCAAGAGCTATTTGAAAAATCAATATCACTCGGATGCTAGTATTGTGTAGAAGTATGTGACAGAAGAGGCGGTAAAACCATGCCATGGTGACAAAGTGGATGGTAATGGTTTGCGTAAAGGAACAACCAAGTTATTAACCCCCGGCTAGTTGATGAAAGCACACCCAAATGTTTTGTGGAACTTAGATGTGGTTCACCCTTACATGGATATGCACATGGCCACTATGAAAGAGCATCACCCTGGTTGGTCGGAGAAGCAAATACTTTCTGAAAACAATCTCACCTTCATTGATTGGTTATGCCATATAGTAGTCGAAGATAGTTATGGCATTGAATTAGTTAGCCATCATTCCTTCTGCAATTGTGATTTCTCTCACGGGTTGTGACATGAATGGGTTTACCTTCTCAATCCTTGAATGGGACACACATACCGTTACACATAATAGTGGCGTTAGGATTTATGCGAAAGATTTACATGTAAGAAGCATGAAGGATAATAATCTTGTGTATGGAAACATGTGTTACTATGGAGTGATTGAGGAAACATGGGAACTCATCTACACAAGTTTCAGGGTACCACTTTTAAAATGCAAGTGGATAGATTACAATGTCGGTGTATCGGTGGACGACCTAAGCTTCACATTAATTAATTTGACCCAGACTTGTTCAAATGGTAATCCTTACACCCTTGCTTCCTAGGCTACACAGGTGTTCTGTGAAGCTCATCCTTATGGTTCTAGCAAATTAGTGGTCATTCGGGGTAAAAGTCAATTTGTGGGAGAATGTTATCCATCATCACTGTCCGACATTATTCTATACCCTCCACCCAACACGAGTACTGTTGGTCAGGAGGTGGTATTTGGGGTGGATATATCTTTGATAAGAGACTACAAAGAATGTTCGTGGATTGATAGGCATCCCAAATCAAAGAAGTGGAAGAAGAAGACATAGTTTGGGTCTAGACATTATTTTAAATAACCTTGTTGAATGTTTGTAGAACTGTTCTTATTTTAATGTAATTGGTTTATCTAAAGTCTATTCTTAATATCCCAAAAAATGAGGCATTGATTATGTTGGAAAACTTAATAATTGAAATCACACATGTCAGTGGGCATATAGGTAAGGACAACATGCCAAGTGCAACTTTGTAAATGCCAAGTCATGGTATGGAAAATGAATAGAATGTTAATGAAACAGGGATGTCAACTTTGCATTAGTAGTCGGTTTGGTCTGAAAGAATTGGTCACGGCGACGTCGCAATAGATAATCGGTCAAAGTCATTGCCTAAGTAAGCTTAAATCAATAAATTCATGCAATATCGCTACAATGCCAGCAACCCCTATGTAGAAAAAATCTTATGATGTACGATTGTAGTGCAACATCGCACATATTCAGTTTTCCTTCAAAAACATCACTTATAAACCTATTCCACCAGAACATGGAATGATCTATACAAGGGTCTCTTTCCATGTATACAACATTCAAACAACTATTTTCTATTCTACTAAAACCATTAACACGAATAATAACATAGAATCCATATCACAAACACTAATATTGAATCCATAAAACACAATCCTAACATAGAATCCAAATCACATCATCTAATGTCACAAAAGGGGAAAAATTCATAGTGCAATCCAAATCAATACAAATACTAATACAAGGCCATCAATTAGGCGAGGGTTGAGATTATCATCTTTCAATGAATTGCCACAGTCGGATGCTTATTTCAAATGCTTCCTCGCATCTTTTTTCGAATCGGTCTCGGTCTCATCACCGTTGGAGTCTGTGTTGCCTTTGTTGTTGTCTAGCCCCTAGTCCATAACCCCTGGTATCCTTGCCTAAAAGATCGAGATCTCTTCCTTTTCTCCTAAGCCCTCTTCATCATTGGCATTTACTTTATTATCATGTTCGACCATTATGGGGTCCACACGAGGTGCGTTGATAGCATCGACAAACATTGCGTTCAGGTTTCCCAACTCCGTAATCACCTGGTGCACATTGCATTCTGTGCGATGTGCAAGCGCTTTTGTGTTTGCCAAATCCCTGATGATTATAATAGCCCATACGCTGTGATTCAGTCTTTTTTGTGAAAAATTAAAAGATCCTTAATTTCATAAAGAAGTTACAATTTAAAATATTAACCAATTATAATGAGATGGAAATAAATGGAATTTCTTACCCGATCGTGGGATAGGAGTGGTAGGTTAAGGATGCATTGTTGCAGCTTTCAATGGAGTACATTCAGGTGCTGGCTAGCTAGGCACTTCAAGATTGACCTTGGGGATGTTTCGATCAATCCACGTCCCCGCCTCCCAGTTCCAGTGCTTCTTATTAAATTAGTTCTGATCATAGTACCTCGGCTGGATCTTGACTGTTAATTTGATCTTCATCCCTTGCTTCTCCAAGAGGAAAGTGATGACATTTCAATAGGGAATGGTGAAAATCTTAGGAGTGAGGGACTCCATGTGCATCTCGTTGATGATGGTGTAACCGCGGTCGACTACCTTCTTCTGCGTAATGTGGTGGTAAAAGATGGTACCGTTAAGAGTGCACATGGAAGGATGTCTGTCCGGTACAAGAATTTGTACAATGATTTTGAATAATAAAACATTAGAAGGTTAGTAAAATAGGCCATTCAGTGAATGAAATGTAATTTTAACCGAGATCGCATACACTTCGTAAAAAAATCGATAAGACCGATTTCTTATCTGCAAAATCTCATATTCATAAGTATGAATCTGTGACATTGCAAGTTATATCGATGAAGCCGAAAATGTGTACGAGGTGTACCCGAATGGTCAAAAACACCTACGGAAAAAAACTAAATAAACACAAGGTTTAAACACAGTTACCTTATCATTAAGCACAATTGGGCACAAAGAACCCCATACATTGCCCCTAATCCTAAAATGAAAAATGCAAAACTTAAAAGAATGGAACCCTAAAAACTAATCAATGGCGAAGAATTAAATAAAATACCTCATCCATTCGTGTCAAACTGATATGAACATAATAAGAAAATGAAAGCAAACAAACATTTGATTTAATCTCCAGAAACATTTGTTACCTTTGTTAAGATTTGTCGAGGGGTTCTCTTAGAACTGAATGAAACAGAGATTTTCTGAAGGGCAACGAGGTAAATTCTATATACTGGTGTGTAGTTTATTGATTAATTTGACTATTTTTGAACAATTTTTTTCTAGATGTAGCAGTTTAGGTGCGACGTCGAGGTCTGAGAATGTGAGTTAGTCGAGCTGAACGGTTCATGTACTGTGCCGCAACCTGTGTCATGTTAACCGACCTTGCAATGTCACAACAAATTTCACAAAGGATGGAAATGTGAACGAAAAATGGGTGATGTCGTGGTTTATACATGTCGGGGAAGAGGAACATTATGGGTCCCACTCTTTTTTTGGTGGGCTAATACCAATGGAATCTAAATCATCTATCTGCGATGGCGGTCACTAATTCAACAAAACCGTTAGATGACTGATATATCAGTGATGTCGCCAATGACAGGACATGGGCCGATTAGTACAACCGGGCCAATAGTTACAAAATGGGCTTGCACATTAGTGGGTGTAGATTACATCATTCGATTTCACACAAGGGTGTCGACATAGCCGACACACAACCGATATGGTCATGAAGCCATACATGTGTATAGACCTTTCAGCCCAAAATAAACTTATGTGTGCCCAAATACTAGGCCCAAGTCAAATAGTATTCAGGAGTCCATTAATTATAATAGTTTCGAAAACATGAGAATATTAAATATGACTATGGTCTGGCCTCTTAATTCTTCCTAATTGAACATGTGTTGGTAAAACATGTACTTGTGTAAGATAGTTTATAAACTATGGCATGAAAAATATTTCCCTACTTATATAAGTAGAGATGTTATATGGACTTACGATGGGGCAGGGCAAGAAAATTGACTCTTGTAATGGGGTTGACTGATCATCGTTCTATAATGAAAATATGTAGTAATAGCTTGAAATTGATACAAATCCATTAGATGATGTCAGCTATGAATCAGCACAACTAATCTTAACGTTTGGACGGGTAATAATAAAACCCCCAGACGTTTAATAACGTTGGTGGTTTCTAAGGTTTATAGAAAAACACTTCATAATCAATGACCCTGCTACATACAGGACTCCTAGGAGATTGGCTATCATGTTTTTCAATAAAACCATATTAGCATCAAAATGGGAGAATATGAAACCCTAAACCATCGTTAGGAATAGAAGAACAACGTCTACTCTACTGGCTTGCAACAATCTTAGCATTGGAACCGGCTAATGCCTAACCTACATAATTCATATGTGGATGACTATTACCGTATTCAATCATGAAACCTTATTTTGCTGAAAGACGTGATTTAATCATGCCTAGCTAGAACAAGAAATTCACCAACCATTAGCGAGCTTAGCAGTTGAATGAGTTATTGTCAAACCCTTATCCATCTAGATAACTCACTTATTCAGATTAACCGTTCATGACCATATAAGGAAAGGAGTTTGTAATCGCAACATACTCATGATTTTGAGAATTAAAAGAATTGGGCGCAGTTTTTTATGTATACAAAGTGGATTTGGAACTCGGAACCAACTACCATAATTAATACTCCCTTAATTAACACCATTCCAAGTTTGGAACAGGTGTTCGATAACATTTCCGAATTTGGATGGATTGTTGTCCTTTAGTAAATGTTAAAAGAAAGATGTTATGGACTCGTAAATAATATCGACTCTCGGTTCTGAACTTGAAACAATAAATAATAGAAGGCAGTTTGAAACAACTGCATTTAGTTAGTGTTGATTAAAGTCTGTTATATTGTTAACCGCCTTTATTTAATGCTAATTAAAGTCGATTATATAAAAACCTCCTTAATTGAATTTTAATTGCCTTTGATTGCTTTTCGCGAGCCACGAACAAGGGTTCCGATTTCGAAACCCTTTCTCCTTGGCGATTCTGCAATTTTCCCCAAGAAATGACTTTTATTGCCTCCTTTAATGGGCTAGTCTCTACTAGTGATGGTAGGAGTGCAAGGTAAGAACCTAGAAAATGTTGATCAAGATTGGTTTTCATTAAATTAATTTCATTTTAAATTTGTTTACCAATATTTTTTAGACATTATTTAATCAATTTATTTTGTTTTATATTTCATTTATGTCTCATTAGAGACCCTTTGAAATCAATGTCTCAGACATGGATACTTGAAAAAGAGGGCCATGAATATGTTATCAAAAAGTTGATGAGAAATTGAGTACACTCTATCAAGGGATTACTTCTTTGCATATAGGAAAGTTGATTGGCCATGTCTAACTTACACACATATTCAACCGGAGAGTTGGGAGATCCAAAAGGCAAGAGCGTAAGAAGATAAAAATGTGGGATTTAAAAAATTATATATAAGTTTATTGTTTATAAAATTTTCAATTCTCATGACTAAAAATTTTTAGGTTTGGGACTTGGGATAACAAAAAGCATATTTAATCTTTGAACATTACTCCATAGAAGAAGAGCCGCAGGGGATATGCATTGGCCTCAGTTGAGTTGGTAAATGAACAACTTGAAAGAGATGCACTTTCGGCCATCGAGAAGGGAATGTCTGAGGGCGAGGCACGTGCATCAGTTTTACCAATTGATGTGGATGGAATCTAACGGTGTCATCTGTTTCTTGAGGCTCAAAAAAACAAACAAGGTTGGTATGTCAAAGAAAAGATAATTCGACTTGCGGAGAAAGTGGTAAGAATTTTACTAACTACAATTTAGTTATTGAGAAATTATGTTTTTTAATCAATTTTGATTGTTTATTTGAATTTCGTAGGTGAAATTAAAACAAAACCATGTCGAGAGTCAATTCATACCATCCAATAAGCACGACATATTATTTGAGGGAATAGGTAAATTCTAACATCCCGGACGTGCAAGAGGGGTGGGTGCAATCTTGACCCAAAGAGAGGTTTTTGGGATTGTTCAACCTTATTATATCAAAATGGCTTTCATTTTTGGTATGTTGTCAAGCAGAAACTATATATTTTATATAGGGCAAACAATTGTGTGAGGTTTTCATAGAGATTGGTGAAAAAGGTACACCACTCCATGTGGCAGATGGTATTTATTACTTATCAATGAGATATCATCACTCCAAACCGATTGAGGATGGAATTACAATGGTTTGGTAGAGAAACCATCCGTGCATAATGCGGCTTTGCCAAATCCTTTTGGAGATTAGAATAACGTAGGACCCATCCAAGGAATGTTCCTCCTATGGCCACGACGTCTAGTTTACGTCAATCCAGAGAAGTACACTCATTTGAAAGAAATGCGCCCACCCAAAAAAGAAATTTTACAAATGCGCAAAATCTACATGCAACCAAGTAAAAAACAGTAGTGGAAAGGGGGTCACCGGTTTTTGTTCGCATACAATCCAACTGGATCTCGTCACACTAGCATAACTTAACATACTCCTTCTCAAGGTATGGAAGCGCGTTTGGTAGGCGCCAAAACATCATCGTTCTTCAGAGTAATTTTGAATAATTATGTTGGGTGACCAAGACAACCAAACAATAATGTCACTCTTTCAATTGTAACTACGACTTCGGTTTTCAAATTTATACCTCTACTACATCGAACGTCATATGCATTGAAACATAATTTTCATATTCTAATCTCTAATGTACATGTATTAATTTTCCAATCAAAGGTAAAAGAGAGGGTAAGCTATTTATGCCCGTTAAGGAGTCAAGGAATTGGGTGTTCGGACCAAGAGCAGATCAAATACGTATGCAGAAGCATAGGTCAGAATGATACAAAATCTTCATCTCACCTTACATTGAGAGGTGATGTTTTCTAATTGATTATTATTAATTAAATTATTTCAATGTATGAATCAAAAAATATTTGATTAATAAAATCACTTCAATGTAGGGATTATTGTTCTTCCATATTGATTGTTCCGGACAAGAAATGTGTTTATTGGATGGATCCATTGCACTTCCAACCTTCAGAAGCATTTGTGGATATTTTGAAGAGTGCATTTGATGAGCCTAATGTTCAAAACAACTTACGCGTACTCAAAATCAATGTTTGAATTTACATATTATAAAACCTACCTAATTTTCCAATGGTTATAGTTATTTACTAATTTACATTTAAATGAATTAGTACAAGAAACAACATCGGAGTGTGGGTACTACGGAATGTTATGTGCAGTTGAGTACATAAAATATGTTCGGTTGGATTACCTAGAAATTAATAAGGTAAATAATAATTTTATAAATACTCAAATTATTTTATTGATCGAAAAACTACTACAATCCTATAAATAATTTCTGCATATTGTAATGTCCGCAAAATTTTCAAAACGAATACAAGCCTTAGTCATAGTAGAACATCAACATGGCAAGAAATTGTTTGCATGATATCTAATAAATGTCTGATCCACAAATATTGGAAAACCTAATATGGAAGTATAACATATATGTTTACATCATGAAATGTTTTGTGCAGAATAAAAATTACTTGTTTCTATTCCTATCTATAGATAGTTTCTTAATTAGTGGTGTCTTTGTTGGAAATAAAATCATGATGTTAAGTGTTGCATAGGCTAATATAGTTACATATTTTGATTGGAATAGAATCTAGGCGATTTCTATTCCAATATTTAGTTAAGTGCTATCTTAGTGGTATCTATACATTTTTAAAACATTGCCCGATGTTTATTTTTTTTTGGAATTAGAAGCTATGATTTGGGGCTAATTTTTCAGGATGACACATAATTTATATTTTTTAATTCCACCAGACATGTATTTCGAAATTAGAATTACTTTCTCGGACCTTGCCACAATTGTTCATTGACCGGATTGTAGGTTCCTTAATCGGAACATATAGTGCAGAATCATTATCTGAAATTGGAACAAACTGATTCAAAAAAATTACCTCAACCATTCAAAAAGCAGCTTCTATCCAGATTAAGTGATCGATTCAGGAACATAATGGCTAAGTCAGAGATGACTCTAAGTAACAGAACTAAATTTGAGTTCCTATTCCAGAACTGTAGATAACAGACGAGGTGGTCAAGTACATTCCAATTTCAGAATGTATTCAAAGGCAGTTTCCTGGGATGACAAAGGCAGCAAAAAACCAACTTTTTTGAGGAAGTTTGAAGATGATTCTAGGAACCGCCATTGATCATGGAAATCAAGAGTGGGACGAGAAGTCACCTACAAAGTGACTTCTTTGGTATGAAATATTAGCCTTTATTCGCTCAATCCTACACTAGTGTGAAGTGGTTGTGGCCAAATATTGAAAAAAGAAAGACAAGGAAAAGGAGGTCATGAAACCCTAAGCCCTAAATAATTGGGCCAAATAAAAAATGTGAATTTAAACGGACGTTAGTATTTCCATATTTTAATAAACCCAACCATTTCTTTGTAAAATGGTATTAATTAAATGTCATGTGTTCACTTCGTGCTCAGTTGGTACTCATGCACGGTCGATCACCAAGAATCATTTAAAGGATGAAGCGAAGTCAAGAGAAGATATGGTTGAAATGGTAATTAGATCCGAATTGTCTTCCGAGAATCGGGGATAAAAGATGTACCTTCCCACTGCTTGTTACACGCTTTCAAAAGGTGAGAAATAGTTGATTTTTTCTAGCCTAAAAGGTATGGTTGTCCCGATGGGCTACTCTTCTAGTGTCAGTGATTTAGTATCTGATGTGGGATTGAGATTGGGTAATATGAAATCGCACGATTCACATTGTTTGATTCAATAATTTCTCCAGGATGCGATCATATCCATATAGCTAACTCATGTCAGAAAGTGTATTATCCGGCTGTGTCACTTCTTCGAGGCAATATGATATAAGGGTATTAGGCATTGGAAATTGGAGAAATTGATGGAGGAAATAGTAATTGTGTGGTGCGAGTTCAAGATATATTTCCTTCCCTCATTCTTTGACATCATGGTGTACTTGTTGGTTCATGTTAAACGGGAGATATTGATATGTTCTCCTTTTCATCTTCAATGGATATATATACCTTAGAGAGGTATATGGAGATATTCAATGGCTATTTGAAGAGTCAATGTCACCCAGGATTTAGTATTGTGCAAAGGTATGTGACAGAAAAATGGTAGAATACTGTATGGAATTCATAAAGAATTAAGATTTGGTTGGTGTACCAAAACCGTGCCATGGTGACAGAGTGGGTGGAAATGGTTTGCGGAAAGGAACAACCAAGTTATTAACCCCCGATGAGTTGATGAAAGAACACCTATATGTTTTGTGGAACTCAGATGTGGTTCACCCTTACATGGATATTCTTATGGATACTATCAAAGAGCATCACTCTGGTTGATCGGAGAAGCAAATACTTTCTTAAAACAATCATACCTTCATTGATAAGTTATGCCATAGAGTAGTCAGAGATAATCATAGTGTTGAATTGGTTAGCCTTCATGCCTTCTGCAACTGTGATTTCTTTCACGGGCTATGACATGAATTTCTTTACCCTCTCAACCCTTGAATGGGACACACATACCATTACACATAATAGTGGCGTTAGCGCTGTTGCAAAAAAATTACATGTAAGTTTTGTGAAGGATAAGAATTCCATATATGGAAACATGGGTTACTATAGCGTCATTGAGGAAATGTGGGAACTTGTCTACACAAGTTTTAGGGTAACACTTTTCAAATGCAAATATATTGATGACAATACCGGTGAATCGGTAGACGACCTAAGTTTCACATTCATTAATTTTGCCAGGACTTGTTAAAATAGCAACCCTTACATCTTTTCTTCCGAGGTTACACAGATGTTTTATTTGGCTGATCCTTATGGTTCTAGAAAATCAGTGGTCATTAACGGTAAAAGTCAATTTGTGGGAGATTGTTATCCATCATCACTATCTAACATTATTCCAGGCACTCCACCCAGTATGAGTACCTTTGGTCAGGAGGAGGTATTTGGGGTGGAGCTTTATTTGAGGAGAGACCAGAACGAAGGTGTGTGGATTGAGAGGCACCCCAACTCAAAGAAGCGAAAGAAGAATACATAGTTTTGGGCTAGCCATTATTTTAAATAAACTTGTTGAATGTTTGTTGGACTGTCCTTATTTTAATGTAATTGGTTTATCGAAAGTCTATTCTTAATGTCCCAGAAAATGAGGCATTGATTATGTTGGAAAACATAAAAATGGACATCACAAACACGTCGGTGGCCAAATTAGTAAGGACGACATGTCTACTGCAACTTCACAAATTCCAGGTTGTGGTATGGAAAATTTATAGAATTTTGATGAAATAGAAATTTCGACATTGCATAAGTAGTCCATGACAAATTTGGTCTGATTGAATTGGTCACAGAGATGTTGTAGCAGCCGATCGGTCTTAATAAGCTTAAATCAATTAATTAATGCGATATCTTTACAATGTTGGTAACCCCTCAGTAGAACCAATCTTATGATGTGCAATTGTAGTGCAACATCTCATATGTTCAGTTTTCCTTCGAAAACTTCACTTCTAAACCTATTTGACCAGAACGTGGAATGATCCACACAAGGATCTCATTCTGTGTTTACAATATCCAAATAACTATTATCTTTTCTAATGAAACCATTAACACTAATACTAACATAGGATCTATATCACAAACACTAACATAGAATCCATAAAACACAATCGAAACATAGAATTGAAATCACATCATTCCATGTCAGAAAAGGGACCAAATTTATAGTGCACTCCAAATCAATACAAATACTAATACAAAGCCATAAATTGAGGGTGATAGAGAAGGGTTGAGATTATCATCTTTCAATGAATTGCCATAGTCGGATGCTTAATTGAAATGCTTCTTCACATTTTTTCCACTCAATCTCGGTCTTATAACCGTTGGAGTTTGTGTTGCCTTCGTTATTGGCTAACCCCTCATCTGTAACCCCTGGTACCCTTGCCTCAAAGATTGGGATCTCTTCCTTTTGTCCTGAGCCAACTTCTTTACCGAGTTCTACTTCATTATCATGTTCAGCCATCATGGAGTCTGCACGAGGTGCGTTGATAGCACCGACAAACATTACCATCAGGTTCGCCAACCCCGTCATGACCTGGTGCACATTGGGTTCTTTCCGACGTGCAACAGCCTTTGGCTTTGCCCAGTCTCTGATGATTATGGCCCATGAGCTATGATTCAGTCTTTTGTGTGAAAAATTAAAGCATTATTAATATCATAAAGGTTACAATTTAAAATAATAAACAATTAGAATGAAATAAAAATAAATCAAAATTCGTCCACGATCATGGGACAGGAGTGACAGGTTAAGGATGCATTATTGTAGCTGTCGATGGAGTACCTTCAGAACGAGGTTGGGTAGGCACTTCAAGATTGCCCTCGGGGATGTTGCAATTAATCCACGTCCCTGGCTCCCAGTACCAGTGCTTCTTATCAAAGTAGTTCTGATCAAAGTACCTCGACTGGATCTTAAGAGTTAATTTGATATTCACGCCTTGCTTCTCTAAGAGGAAAGTGATGACGTTGCTATAGAGTGGGGTGCAATTCTTTGGAGTGAGTAACATAGTGTGTATCTCGTTGATGATGGTGTAACCGCCATCGACTACTCTCTTCTCTATAATGTGGTGGTACAAGACGGTACCGTTAAGAGTGAACACGAAAGGATGTCCGACTAGTACAAGAATTTGTTCAATGATGTTGTGCATCATCCTATCCTCAAGTTCTTGTAAATCTATCATGATGGACCTCTGTGTGATCAACCCGTTTCCCACTTCAATCTTGAAATACTTCTCGGCATATTGTTGGGGTCGAGGGCCCCTGCCAGATCATCCTTGTTGGCTCAAAAGGCCAAAAGTCCTTGCAGTATACTTCTAGAGGTACAACCTCTGTCTGATCATTTCCTCCAATGGTGCACTCAATCATCTCGTTGATCACCTTCGACATCAGCACTGTTATCAAGTCGTTCACTCTTGTTTTATTGGTCATATGCTCAAAATTAGCATAGAAATCCTTCACCTCCTTCTTGTACGTTAGCTTGTCGAGGAAAATCAACCCCACCATGCCCAGAGGCTCGAATTGCTCTAGGAAGATATCCAATTTTAGCCGTTTCACGTCCTTAGATCGTATGCATCTGACAACCTTCACCATTCAGCTCCGCACTTCTCATTTTCCTCAGTGAAGAATCATTTTTTATCAAATGTAGGTGAAGGAGGTTCATTAACGGTCCTCACCCTTTTGGAGAAGGAGGTACTTGCTCAATATTTCTGTCCCCTTGCCCTTTTAATGGTTTTCTTCATTGGAGACATCTATTGAATAATAAAATATTGGAAGGTTAGTCAAACAGGCCATTCAGTGACTGAAATGTAATTTTAACCGAGATCACATACACAGACATGTCGGCAAGACTGATATGTCATCTGCGAAGTCGCATGTTCATAAGCATGAATCTGCAACATTGCACGTTATATCAATGAAGCCAAAAATGTGTACGAGGTGTACCTGAATGGTTAAAAACGCCTATGGCAACAAACGAAATAAGCATAAGGTTTAAACACATTTACTTGAACATCTAGCAGAATTGGGCACAAATAACACCATACATTTCCCCTAATCCTAAAATGACACATGCAAAACATGAAAAAAGGAACCCCAAAAATTAATCAATGGTGAAGAACTCAATCAAAGACCTCATAAATAAACATTTGAATTAATCGCCTAAAACATTTGTTACCTTGGTTTGGGTCGTCGAGGGTTTCTCTTGGAACTGAAGGAAACTGAGATTCACTGAGGGGAATGAGGCAAATTATATTTAAAAGTGCGCAGTTTATTGATTGATTAGATAGTTTTTGAACCATTGTTTTCTGGATGTGGCAGTTTGGATACTACGTTGAGGTATGAGAATGTGAGTTGGTTGAGTTAAGTGGTTCATATACTGTGTCGCGAATGGTGTCATTTTAACCGACCTATTGATGTTGCAACAAATTTCAAAAAGGACGACAACGTGAACGACAAATAGGTGATGTCGTTGTTCATACATACCGGAGAAGGGAAACACTGTGGGTCCAACTTTTTTTCTGGCAGGCTAATACCAATTGAATCTAAATCGTCTATGTGCGATACCGGTCACTAATTCAACAAGACCGTTAGATAACCGATATATCTATGACATCGCCCATGACTGGACTTGGGCCAATCAGTACAACCGGCCCGACAGTTGTTACAAAATGGGCTTAGACATTAGGGGGTGTAGATTACATCATTCGATTTCGCATAAGGGTGTTGACATAACTGCCATGCAATTGACATGGATGCCACGCTATACATGTGTATAGGCCTTTCAGGCCAAAATGAACTTATGTGTGCCCAAATGCTAGGCCCAATTCAAATTGTATTCTGGAGTAAAATTAATTATAACAATTTTGAAAACACTAGAATATTAAATATGACTATGGCCAGGCCTCATAATTCTTCATAATTGTACAAGTGTTGGTAAAAGACATACTTGTGTAAGGTACTTCACAAACTATGGCATGAAAGGGATCGCCCTACTTATATAAGTATAGATGTTATCTAGACTTACGATGGGGCAGGGTAAGAAAATTAATTCTGGTAATAGGGTGGACTGATCATCCTTGAAGGAGATCAGGGTACGACTACCACCATAAATGAAGACATTCCACATCTTGATCAAACATTCAAGGGTTATGTTCGTGATCCTCTAAGTGACA
>JAULKM010117020.1:0-38699 GCA_032355605.1 Rubia tinctorum | reverse complement strand
ATAATCACAATAATTATAATAATTCATACATTTAAATATGAAAAATATTTATTATAATTTTCATATTCAAAATAGATTAAAGAACTTTCTAAATTTAAAAAAAAATTGAACGAAGTTGAAAGTAGTCGATCTTAAATTATTAAAGTTGAGTTTGGTTGATTGAAGTTGAAAAGAGTTGAGTTGCGGAGAGCTGAAAGGAGTTGAGAGGAGATGAGAAGGGTTGAGAGGAGCTGAAAGGAGTTGTGAGGAGCTGAGAGGAGTTGACAAGAGTTGACAAGAGCTGAGAAAAGGTGAAAAAATTGTGATGCGATTATTGGAGATGAAATAAGCTGAACTGGATGGTTCTTAGTATAGTAATGATGGAATAAAAGTACAGGAGGTAATTGCACCATAGGTAGCTAAACTATAGTACTTCAGATTGCACCATAGGTAGCTAAACTATAGTACTTCAGTACTTCTACAACCATGGCATGTAGCTGTAGGATTAATTATGCCTTCCAAAACATCATCATTTTGTGTACAAATGAATAGTCGTGGTTTTCATGCAAGAATTGAAGTATCGATCCGTGACTAGACATTTGTGTACATTTTCTGAATTCAAGCCAAATATACTTTCCCAATCTCTTTCAACAAGCACGTACATTCCAGCTTGTGTTTTCAGTCATCAAAGAGACTACTTTGAAAAATAAGAGAACGCATTGTTTTCAAACCCGGATATAGAGGAAGTATATGTCGTGCTTCCTGCCTTCCATGTCAAATTGAACAAAATATTTGTGACGCTTATAAAAAACTTATCTAACTATTAATATATTTAATTACGTGTAATAATAACAAAAAAATGTTACTTTTGAGAAACTACTTATTATGACGAATTCAACAATATCACATACGATAGTATTAATACTTATATATTCACTCAAATACTTGGTTAAAATTTGATAGATAATAGTGTCAAATAGTAAGTGTGCGGTTTGAACTGAGATAAAGAGAGTAAATCGTGGCAAAAAATCTGATCAAGAAACACAAGATATTTAAGACTCCAATTTTAGGTCTGGCATGTCCATTTCAGCTGAAACGGAGTTGAGTTGAGTTAAGATTAATTTATTGGAGTTGAAAAGAGTTGAGTTGAGTTGATTTGAGCTGAGATTAATTGAGAAGAGTTGAGAAGAGCTGAAAAGGGTTGAGAAGAATTGAGAAGAGATGAGTTGAACTCAACTAAGTCAAACTTAACTCAACTGAACAAAATTGGCTAAATCAAACTAAACTGAACTGAATTGAATGAGCTGAACTGAATCAAATTAAAATGAAATGAATAAAACTGGACAAAAAAAATAATTAAAAGAAGATAACGGTTAAGTTATATTACATATTAATAATTAATAATAAATTATGATATAAATAATAGTGAATGTGAATTAAATAATTTATTTAAAAAATTAATATATGTAAATTTTATGTTGTATTTATAGAATTCGAAACCTGACGTTATCAAGTTTGAAGTGAAATGAAATATATTTTTTATAGTTACAAATATTTCACAAATATAATAAATACAATTATATATCAGTAATATTACGTTTATGTGAAATATAATATTTTATTAATTAAATATTTGTGAGAAATGAGGAACGCGATAAAAAATTTAGGGTAGGAGATTAAAATTTTTGACTCCAAATACATCATAGTATAATAATTTGACCAACGATATCTACACACATCTAGTAGTATGAATGTAAACGAATACAATATTGGTATTATTGCGTACATAATGTGTGTACTTCCAAAATTTACAACACTAATCAATAATTTAGATAGAATTTATCTATGTTTTTATCATTATTTATATTTTATTTTTTACCGTATTTAATCCTTGTAAAATTTATAAGTAAAATTTAAACAACCAAGTGAGACTTAACTAAAAAATTAAGATTTCAAAATTTCATGATATTTAAAAAAATTATAATATGTTAATAATACAATCAATTTATTTATTTAATTATATTACATATTAATATATTAATTAAATTAATAATTAATAATTAATAATAAATCATTATATAAATAATAGTGTGTGTATTAAATAAATTATTTAAAAATTTAATACATAATATAAATTTTAAGATGTAATTATAGATTATGAATTCTAACGTTATCGAGCAATTATAGAATTCAATTGAACTAAAATAAACTCTACAAAATTGGGGAAAATTGAATGGAGATAAAGTGAACTGAACAAAACTTAATAAATATAAAATATACAAAAGTAAACTTTATTTAAATAATTTAAAATGCTAATTAACCTAAACTTAAATAACAGCCTAAATAAACTAATTTTCAACAAAATGAATTATAATAATTCATACATTCAAATATGAACAACATTTTACTATAAGTTTCATATTTAATATATATATATATTTAAGAACTTTCTATATTAAAAAGATTTAAATGGATTTGAAAGTAAACAATCTGAAATTATTAGAGTTGGGCTGAGTTGAGAAGACCTGAAAAGAATTGAGAAGAGTTTAGAAGAGTTGAGAAGAGATGAGTTGAGTTGAGTTGAGTTGATTGAAGCTGAGATTAATTAAGAAGAGTTGAGAAAAGATGAAAAAATTGAGTTAAAATGATTGAAACTGAAATAAGTTGAATTGGAAATGGCCTAAACAAGGATGAAGTATGTGTATACAAAATAAATTAGATCGGACAAAATGTGATTTTTTTAAATTACAAAAATGTATATTATAGAAAATGAGCTATAATTATTAGTCGATTGTGCTTGTTATGTTCAAGTGACACTGCTAGTCTATCTATTTTTGCAGTTGATAAACTAGATAACATTATGGCCCTATCCGGTTCAGCTGAAAAGAAACTGAGTTGAGTTAAACAAAATTTTTGGAGTTGAGAAGAACTGAGAAGAGATGAGTTGAGTTGAGAAGAGTTGAGAAGACGTGAGAATAGTTGGGAAAAGTTGAGAAGAGCTGAGAATAGTTGAATTTGTTGGAGTTGAGAAAAATTAAGAAGAAATGAGAAGATTTGAGAAGAGTTTAGTTGAGTTGAATGGAGCTGAAATAAGTTGATTGGAGCTGAAACAAGTTGAATTGGACAAGGCCTATGCCTAGAATGAGGATTTTCTACCTATCACAAAGTGGGATGAGACTCCCACACGACCAAAACATAATTGAGTTAGTCTCCCACTTGAGCTTTACACCAACATGATGCATAAGAGCTTGCTTCATGACAACCTAGTGTACAGAGAATTAAAGACCATAATCTATCTGAACGGTAGAATCTGAGTTGTGTCAGGTTGATCGAACACAGTGTCCCGGTTTCCTAGGTGACTGAATGGAAGGTGTAACATAGGACGAGGAGGTCCACCTGTATCGTGATTACGTACAACAATTTCGACCTAGACCCACTAGATGGATGCAGTGGTGGAACCACCTTATTTGAGGGGGCTATATTATACTTGCAATTTTTTCCAAACACTTAATTCAACATATTCAAACAACATCGCTCAGATAATAAGTTGAGTACAAAATAATTTAATTTTTACTAGTACGACAAATCACTAAAAAAACTACTTTATAATACTCGAAATACAAGAAGTAGAAGCAGTAACAAGCGAATACAACTGCATCCTACGAGTTTGCATACGTTGATAACGTTGCAAAATTGGTTCATTATCGATCCCAACTGAAATATCTTTCTCAATATACACTATCATAACATCATTCAGTCATTCATCTCCTATTCTATTGCATAAATCAGTCTTTATATTTTTCATTTATGAAAAAATGCGTTCAATTGAAGAAGTTGCAACTAGTACAACTAATGCTAACTTAGTATGACGATATACCCGTGGAAAAGTTTTGTGTCTACCTATTTAAACCATTTTTTGAGCAAGCACTACTACAGAGGGGATACATAAATATCGGTATTTCAACTCTTCGGAATACCGGTGCCTAAATACAATGGTTTTGGAATGTAGTTTTCCAATACCTGTAATCAATACTGGTGCTAAGAAAAGCTTAGAATTGGTTGGGTGTACCAGTGCAAGTAAAAGTGACGGTTTTCATATTATGTCTAGTGAGAATAAACTCACCGGCCATGATATGAAACCCAAAAATTCATAAAGAACAATAGGACGAACAAAACACAAAAAAACATAAGTCCATGTAAAAAAAACTGGAAAATTGATAACCACAACCCAGAAGTTTATTACATATATCTAAAAATACTTAAAAGCCTATAAGTCATGAAAAAATATAGACCTAGACATATATTAACAATATCAATGATCGTACAAACTAGAACCTTATCTCCTTAAACCTAGAAAAAACATCGACGAACTAGAATAGTCAAGGCGAGGTCAGACACAAGAGTTGAGGTGCGGTCCAACATGGTGGTTGAGCTGAGAGCTGAGGCGCGGTGGATTTTTTTACTGAGGCGCGGCGAATCTGATATGAACCCGACATTTTTGGTGGAGGTCGCGACCCCCACTATCAACCGAAATGTGTATCTGAACCCAACGTTTCTAAACCCAACGTTCCTGGTACTAGAGATGGCATCGAGTTTGGTGTGCCACGGTGGTGGAGACAGAGACTAGAGCACGGCGGCGGAGATAACATCAGAGAAGAAGAAGGGCTCAAAGGTCGGTGAAGCGGCGACAGATCTGGAGGAGCCACTGTGGACCATCATAGAGGAGGAAGTGAGGGTTATTAGGAGAGGATATTTTAATATGATTAGGGTCTAGATGCTCTAACTTAGTCCAAGTTTAAAAGTACCTATCACTAGTATGGAAATCGATGTCTGCGATAATCATACCGGTGCATATGTATTTCAAACGCAGCTGCGTGACACTGCTTTAAATGGGCATTTTAACAAATAATTACCCAAGAGCGAAGAGAAGAAAAATATTCTAAGTACCTAGCACCGATATGGAAACCGGAGCCTATGGTGATCATACATGTGCCTATGTTTTTCAAAAGCAGTAGTGTGATGCTGCTTTAAATGGCCATTTTAATGTTTCTTCCCATCAGAGAGCAAAGAAAAGAAAAATATTCTAAATACCGGTGTCTATGATGGTGCTACCAGTGCTCATAAAAAATCCCCTCAAAAACATTGGACAAGAATTCAATTTTTTAAAATATTTTTCCACTACACGGTTGCACCGGTATGAATGAAAAAAATATCGGTGCTAGTATATTTTTCCCTCTAAGTTAACTTTTATATTTTCAATTAGGTTCATAGAAGAAATTTGGAGGAGGTGAATCATAAAATTAGAGAAATCAAAACGCAACTAAATAAAAGACGATTACGTTATTGAAATTTGGGCCACGGTGGGTGAAAGGAAAATCATGTAACAGAATTCTTGAAAATTACAATGTGGCCCAAAATTACTCATTTCTCCAAAATAAATGATTTTTGTTGTTATTGCCTTAATATAGAAATATAAAATACATGATTTTTTGGTGAAATATTAAAAAACGCTAGTGTATGTTTTACAGTAACTTATGGTTGATTATTTAGATATTACAAAGTAAATTGGAAATAATTATGGATATGTTGTTGTGCCCGATTTTGATAAATATTACCTTATAGACATGAAAAACACATTAGAGGTGTATATACTAGGGTCATGTTCAAGCGGATTTCAATTTCGAGTTATGAGTAAAAAATTTACTTTTTGCACTTAGATCTCTCCAAGAAAGTTGGAGGCGTCGAATCACAAAATTGGAAACACCAAATTGCAATTCACCAAAACGACCGCGAGTTGCCGATATGTACCTGAACGGAGGAAAGGAGGGGTCTTGAATAAAAAAACCGATTACTTCTACACATTTTTTGTAGAGTACATTGTGGCGCCCAAATTTTAGAAATACACCTATCTACTCGTTAATTAATGAACCATCTCTCCCAAAAATTCACTTTTTACCCACTAAAATGAGGTATGTGAGAATTAAATGCACTCCTAGCACCGGTATATTATAACCTATACTAATGCTAGCTATTTTTCCATCACAATTTCACTAGCCAAAATTACTATTCCGGCCATAGGCACCGGTATTAGTACCGGTATATTTCATTCATAAAAAACGGGTGCTAGAAAATACTAAATTCAAACATTTTTTTCTTTAAAGACAACAGTATCTAGCACCGGTATTCAGTGAATCGGTGATGAATTTATTCATAGGCACCGGTATGTTGGTCATTTTCCATATTACCGGTGCCTATGAAATTTCTAACACTGATATTACTCTACCAGCACTGACATACCGGTTCCTTTGTACATGTTTTCCAGTAATAAAAACTTCCAATGTTCATAATAGCTAAAAGTAATGATCAACATTTACAAGACCATTGTGTGAAACTAAGACCTCGTTCTTTAGCGCTTATCTGATCTGATCTAAACTAAACTAAATGAAATTGAATTGGATGAATTAGGTAGAACTGAAATAAAAATAAGTCTACTGAAAAATAGAAGTAATATGACTAAATTAAACTAAATTTCATCAATGCAATTTTTGCTGAATTAAACTGAACTGAATTGATTTTAATTTGAAATGAATTGAACTGCAAATAACCTCCAGAGAACAATGCCTTATTATTAAATTCAAATTACAAAAGAAATATTTATTTTGTAATAAATATAAGAGTCTGAGAATCTCTTGAAAGTTGGCCAGAAAAATAACGAGAATGTGAATTTTAAATCTTCATATTAGAGAAATTTAAAAGAAGCCGCTGGATTTGCTCTAAGAAATTCATAGATTCCCCTCATAACTAATTAAAATTCACGTGTGTACTATAATTTTTTATCTAATATCTTATATATTAGAAAAAAAATAGTTAGATCGATTAACGACTAGTCCAATGTTAAAAATAAAAATAATACAAGGTGGTGAATAGGCGCAGAGTAATTTTTGTAATTATTTTATTTTCATTTTTTTAAGTTCACAAAATTATAATGATCTACCTACAAAAAAGTTGCTATATATATAATGAACACTCTCTCTCATACCTTCCCTAATTCGTCCTTGGGGAAAAGACTCTCAACATGAAAAAAATATATAAATCAACTCGAAACACATAAAACATTAACATAAAATAGAAGCATACACTAGTACTAGTGGAAAAGGGCCATTAAAAATGGTTATATCGAATCAGAGAAGGTGGTTTAGTAGGCTCCGCCTTTGATCTATTTCGATCAAAGACTGTTCAAATAACCGTCTTTTATAGGATTAGAAACAGTTGATGAACTCGAACTATTTCCTACCTTCCAAAAAAATAGCTTTCAGAAAACTGAGGTTTCTGGCAGAGAAGCAATACAGATTGAGGGAAAAAACCCAAAACATGAATTAACAGCAAAAAACTTTAATTACAGAACAAAATCTAATTTAAATAAAAGAAACAACTGTGGCGGGTTAACCTAATGGAGAAACAATAACAGCGGAGGCGGGAGGCAGGGAGCGAGATCTAGGGTTTTTGAAAATCAACACAACGGCGGAGGAGAGACTCTAATCGGCGGCGAGAGCTAGAAGAGGCGGAGGGACTCCAGGAGGCGGCCAGAGCTAGAGGAGGCATAATGAAGCACCGGCGAGACTCTAGGCGGTAGGGAGAGCAAGAGTAGGCTAAGGGACGTGGCAAAGGAGCTCCAAGCGACGGCGACAAGAGAGGCTCTAGGCAGCGGTGACGATAAAGGCTCTAGGAAACAACGACAAGAGAAGTTTCAGGCGGCGATGAGAGAAGCTCTAGGCTACGGCAGCGGGAGAAGTAAAGGTGCTGATCGGAGGGAGAGGTTCCAATCAAAAATAGAGAAGGAGCTCTCAGCGCCGGCGATCGAAAATAGAGGGGGGGGGGCGCCAATCGAAAATGGAGGGAGAGGTGCCGATCTCGTCGAGTAGGGTTTGGCATCCAAGGAAAAGAAAAAGAAAGTCTGTGGGGTTTGGCATCCAAAAAAAGACTAAGTGTTGTTTATATACATTAGGCCAACGAAGGCCCATTAAAGGCGGTTCTAAACTAAGAACCGCCTTTAAAATAAATTAGGGACCTAGGATAGCATTTCCGAGTTTGGAAATACTTCTGGACCTCAATTAAAGGTGGTTCTAAAGGTGAAACCGCCTATAATCGATCGACATTAAATGTGAAACAACCTTTAATTAATTCGAACAACCTTTAAAATGAGTTGGGAGGGATTTTCAAACTCGAAAATGCTTTCGAGACTCAATTAAAGGCGGTTCCTTCTAACGCTGCCTTTCGTAAAGATTTTTCTACTAGTGATAACTTTACTTTTAAAATGAAAAAACTGTAAAGGATCTGACAAATATACTATTAAACACTCGCAAGAGTACATATAATTCTAGATTCAAGAAAAATTTACATCAATATGATATCATTTCATGCAAAATTGCAACAAATATTTCTAAATACACTAATATCAAACAATTAAATCCTTCTAAGTTTGACCTTTCTCCCCCCTTAAACTTCATCCAACATCAGTTTGACTCAGCCTTAGAAGATCAAAGTAGCGATGAAAATATGAAATCTCATCACTATTAGTTGATTGTCACTCGAACTGAAACATAAACAAAATACATGTAAACATCAATTGAAATTGCATAAACATCAACATAATTGATATATATATATATATATATATATATGTATAAACATCAACTAAAATGTATTAAATGTCATAACTGCGATAAAATTTCATACAATGGCTTTCAACCTACAGAAAATCTGCATAAAAGTGGAAAAAACTCTTGTGTTCATCTTCAACTACAACAAAATACACTATTCTTCAATAATTCTGATAAAATACAACCAAAACCTAAACAAATCACAATTGAACAATTCAAATCCAATAAACAACATATCCTCCTTTGAAATCGGTCGATTTCATATCAATAATCAAGAAATTAAAAAAAACACAGGGTTACAAAATTAGGGAAAAACAATCGAACAAACCTAGAAGATAAATCACGCCACAAAATATCACAAAATAGAGAAAATTATACGATCAATGATGAAGAAACCAAAGAAAAAATGGAGTTTGAATCGACAAAGAAATCGAAGAAGAAGGAGAAGAAGAAGAAGAGGAGGAGGAAAGCGGGGAAACGCTAAAGAAAGGAAGAAAAAATTGTTTTAGTCAATATTTTTAAATAATTGCACTATTCGTCCTTCGGGCTATTTGCTTTTTAAAAAAAATATCTCACACAAATTTTGTTATTTACATAATGACCTTCCGTCTAATGGTTTGTTGGTCTAAAACAAGATTTTGACCCTGTTCTTTGGAGCATGTTTGGAGTTTAGTTCAGTTCAAATCAGTTCACTTAATTCAGTATTTATTTATTTATTTCATATCAGTTCAACATATTTGTATTTATTTCAATTCAGTTCAGTTCAGTTTTGTATATACGTATTTATTTCAGTTCAGTTTTGTATATACGTATTTATTTCAATTCAGTATATTTATACTTATTTCATTTCATTTCAGTATATTTATATTTATTTCACTTCACTATATTTTCACCATAATTTATTTTATTATTATCTGTTACGTTGACATATGACAACTATGCAAATTTTATTGTTATGTGCATAAGAACAAAAGTAACAAAAAATTGGTACGAAAATATTTGTGTATACATGAAAATTTATGTTATTCAGAGTTAGTTTAATTCTATTTAATTGAATTCAGTTCATCTAAGTTCATATCAGTTTAGTATGAATTTTATTTAATTAAATTTAGATTTATTGAGTGATAGTGTTACTATTTTAAATACACTTATTTTTAATTCAATTCAAATCAATTCAGGTCAATGTCGTTTCACAGTAGAAGAAGACCACTTCATTGTTTGTTTCACCTTTTGGTTTAGAGCTCTATGTTCAGTGCATTGTAATTGGGAGTATCCCTTATCAAACATTGTATGGTTGGATTCCTGAATATCCCCGTAACTGACGGTCTCGAGTTTAATTTTTAATGCAGTTCTGTTCATATTAGTAGTTCTTTTGATAAAGTATGTATTTTTACACCATTTTTACTAATTAAAATTTTACTATTTTAATCATAAATAGCAAGAAATAAATAAAATAAAATTTAAAAATATTGTAAATATTTGAGACCGTCTCTTGAAAGACGGTCTTTCCATGAGTAATGGAAAGATCAAGGTTTAAAGTGTAAATTAGAAGAAATCAAGATAAAATTTCCGGGTTGCATGAATCGGGTTATAAAATTTATAATTATTACATGTTGCATAATAAAACTTTAATATTGCAACTAAGATCTTTGACCTTTTGTTATTGTAATTAAATCCCGTCTTTCCATAAGACTATGAAAAGACGGTCTTTCCCAAGACCTTGCCTAAATATTTATATAATTTAATAAATTTTGTTTTGATAAATATATTTTTTTAGAAATTAATATTTTTTAGAAATAAATTTCAGTTTTTCAGTTCAGTATATTTAAATTTATTTCAGTTCAGATAAACTCAATTCAATATATTCATATTTATTTCAGTTCAGTTCAGGTCAATTCAATATATTCGTATTGATTTAACTTTAGTTCATTATATTTATATTAGTTTAGTTTAGTTCACTTCAGATCAGATTAGATAAGGTCTAGAGAACATGAATTTTGTGTATATATAATAGAGTAATTAATTTGATTACTATCTGCTTTAATTATTCTATAACAGATAAGGATTTAATTTAATTACAATTATTGTTAAACTTGTTCTCACACCTTTGATGAATGAGATGATCTTTCTTTGAGGCAGTTTAAACTTTAGACAAAAGTATTTATACAATTCTAAATATATTGTAATTCCATGAACATATCTCTAATAATTTTACAGCGACCTATTGCTAATATTTTTCTAGGAGTTTTTTTGTCCAAATTTCCCATCATTTTTCCGCCATCTGCAGAATGCAAAACAAAAATAAATAAATTTAAAAAATAAAAATGCAAAATATCAATACTATCATCGAACTAAAAATTATAAACATCAGAAAAAAATAGCAGAACATCAACGAAAAATTATAAAACATCAACTAAAAAATTACAGCAAAAAGTATATAAAAAACAAATAAAATAGCAAAAAATCAAATAAAAATCAACCAAAAATTGAAAAAACGTCGACTACAACTAACAAAACATCAACCAAAATCATAAAACATCAACAAAGCTTCAACTATTAATTCAAAAAAATGAAACTACGAAAATCAACCAATATCAATAAAAAACTAAATATATCAATTCCTTTCACCTAAGGTTCACTCAGAAAATGAAAAACGTCAACATAAGAAGAAAAAACACTGCAAAAAATCAACCTATGTCACTAAACTACAAACATCAACTCATCACCTAAAACTCACCGAGAAAATGAAAAATAACCACATGAAAAAAAGCAAAAAATACCAACCCATAGAACCCAATTTTTTTTTACAAAACATTGAATCATATCAACTAAAACTCACTAGAAAAATGAAGAAATCATCATGAGAAAAATAAACTAAAAAATCAATAAAAAAAACCACGGTATCTCAGGAGTATAAATTATTCACTCAAAAAATAATAAAACGTCAATAATATTTTTTTATAAAAAAATACAAATATCAACCTATATCACCAACAAACTACAAACATAACTCCTGACACCTTAATCTCATCCAAAAAATGAAAAACATCAACATACGAAAAATGACACTGCAAACATCAACTCTTATTACCAAAACCTCAGCCAGAAAATGAAAAATATCAACATGAGATTTTTTTTAAAACTGCAAATATCAATTCATATCAACAAAAAAAATACAAAACATAAACTTGTATCAATTATACCTCACCCGAATAATGAAAAACATCAACATAAGAGATAACAAGCTACAAACATTAACAAAAATCTACAGTATCTCAAGAATAAAATTTCTTTAAAAAAACTGGTGGAATTAGAACCCAGTTCTCTAACCTCAAAAACTAGAGCAATAGACGATGCACCAAAGACTCATTATTCAACATACATTCAGTCAAATAATATTAAAATTCATCATGTGCATCAAGAACATAAATCAGATGTGAGATTTGAACTCTAGACCTCTAACCTCATCAACAAGAGTACTAACGACTACACCAGAGAACATTTAACGATCACAAACTCAGTAAATAATATTAAATCTCAGTATATCTCTTTGAAAACAATATAAAAAAAAATAAACCTCAACTCCAGAACCACATTCGCGGTTTGTTGCCGTCTCCGTTGTCGTCCGCCGCCTGCCGCTAGGTGTGTGCATCTCACGCACTGCCTTTTCAGTATGGATCTCACGCGCCTCCACTTCTTCAGCGTGCTGCTTCAGCTTCCTGTCGTTGTCCTCCGCCATGACGCCAAAACCCTAACTCAGCCCCTGCAATTAAACGATGCCTATACAATTGTGGTTTTTTCTCCAATCGATAACCAAGACAACGATGCCAAGGTCGAAAAACAGAGCCACCGCTGCAATTAACCGCCATCTTCGTTGTGCTCCACCGTGGATTCGGCGTCGATTTGCACGTCGTGGATACGCCGGGCTGTAGAATCACCGGAGAAGAATCATCGGATGCGCCGTCACAACAGAATCGCCGGAGAAGAATCGTTGTTGAATTGCCGGATGAGCCACCACAGCAGCGCCTCTCGCGGCGGAAGTAGAAAAATCTGAGCAGTTCACAGCGGCGGTGGAGTGATTCGCGACGGCGACAAAGTGGTTCGCCGCGGTTTTCGAGAAACGAAGAAGGAAAACGATGGAAAAAATTAATGCAAATTCTGGAAGATTATGATATTAGTTGTTTGATAATTGCACAATATGTCCCTGAATTTATTAGCATATTTTAAAAAACCATTTCAAATGAAATTTAGAATAATTGCACAATAAATTATGACTTAGAGTTTAGACTGTATAAAATAAGATTTTGGATTGATGAATCTCTTTAATGAAAAAAACTAATATTTCAACCTTAAAACTAGCTGGACCAGAAATTAAACGATATACTATAAGACACATATATACACGCACACACATTTCCAGTTAATCATGTGATGGTAATATGCAGCATATCATAATTTGGGAGAGTCTGGATGCGAGACACGCACATAATATACTTTTTATAGCTTGTAAAGTATGATGCTAAATAGCATAAAGTTTAGCTTATCATTTTTTTTAAAAAAACTCCAAATATCAATCCATATCAACAAAAAAATTACAAAACATCAACTCATATCAATTATAACTCACCCAAATAATGAAAAACATCAACATAAGAGATAGCAAGCTACAAACATTAATAAAAATCTACAGTATGTCACGAATAAAAATTCTTTATAAAAACTGGTGGAATTAGAACCCAGTTCTCTAACCTCAAAAACTATAGCAATAGGCACTGCATCAAAGACTCATTATTCAACATACATTCATGCAAATAATATTAAACATCATCATGTGCATCAAGAACATAAATCAGAAGTGAGATTTGAACTCTAGACCTCTAACCTCATCAACAAGGGTACTAACGACTGCACCAGAGAACATTTAACGATCACAAACTCAGTCAAATAATATTAAATATCAGTATATCTCTATGAAAACAATATAAAAAAATTAAACCTCAACTCTAGAACCACATTCGCCGTTTGTTGCCGTCTCTGTTGTCGTCCGCCGTCGGTCGTTAGGCGCGTGCATCTCACGCACTGCCTTTTCAGCGTGGATCTCATGCTCCTCCACTTCTTCAGCGTGCTGCTTCAGCTTCCACCGGCAAAAATGTCTTCTCCAGTCGTTGTCCTCCGTCGTGACGCTGAAACCCTAACTCAGCCGCTGCAATTAAACGATGCCTCTACGATTGTTGTTTGTTTTGCTCCAATCAATAACGAAGACAACGATGCCAAGATAAAAAAACAGAGCCACCGCTGCAATTAACCGCCATCTTCGTTGTGCTCCACCATGGATTCGGCGTCGATGTGCGCGTCGTGGATACGCCGCGATGTAGAATCACCGGAGAAGAATCATCGGATGCGCCGTCACAACAGAATTGCCGGAGAAGAATCGTTGTTGAATCGCTGGATGAGCCACCACAACAGTGCCTCTCGCGGCGGAAGAGGAATCGCCGGCGGAAGTAGAAAAATCTGAGTAGTTCACGGCGGCGGTGGAGTGATTCGCGATGGCAACAAAGTGGTTCGCCGCTTTTTTCGAGAAACGAAGAAGGAAAACGACGGAAAAAATAAATGCAAATTCTGGAAGATTCTGATATTAGCCGTTTGATAATTGCACAATATGTCCCTAGATTTATTAGCATATTTTTTTTAAAAATCATTCCAAATGAAACTTACAACAATTGCACGATAAATCATGACCTAGAGTTTAGACTATCTAAAATAAGACTTTGGGTTGATGAATCTCGTTAATAAAAAAAACTAATATTTCAACCTTAAAACTAGCTGGACCAGAAATTAAACGACATACTATAAGACACATACATACACACACATTTCCAGTTAATCATGTGATGGTAGTATGCAGCATATCATAATTTGGGAGAGTCTGGATGCGAGACACGCACATAATATACTTTTTACAGCTTGTAGAGTATGATGCTAAATAGCATAAAGCTTAGCTGTTGCGAGGAATTGTGCATAAACATTCCTTTTTGACTCCCCAAATCCTCCTTTTTTGTGGTCGTTAATTCTTGACCTCATTATTAGTCGGGTACATGGCGTTACATTTGTGGATGGAGAAACCAAATGCTCCCACTAACTTCGAAATTCCGAACCTTTCTCATTTATAATACGCCCTCAGGCACATCTAGACTTGCAATATTATTTTTTTGCACATAGTTCAAGAGACATATTTAATTTTTAATATATTTATCTACGTATAATAAAGTTAATACAAAATTAATATTTATAAATTTACAAAGATTTGAGTGAGACGGTCTCACTCATTCTTTTGGTGAGACGGAGGGTCTAAGTACAATTATTTAAAAATAAGAAATGACATGAGGTACTTTTTGTAATTTTTTAAAACTTTACTTATTATTTTGTCTCACCATGAATTATGATGAGACGGTCTCATATGAGTCTTTCCCATATAAATTACTTGTTACAACGAATTAAACAATATCATATACGATAATATTATTGTTTATATATCTATTCAAATATGTGATTACATTTTAATATAAAATAGTGTTCAAAAAGTAAGAGTGCAAGTTCAGTTGGGACAGAAGGAGTAGTTTGCTATCCATATCCATTTGAATATACCTATATTTAGGTCCTGGACTAAAATAAAATTATGTAATTTAATATTTATGCTTGAACTGAATGAAATTACGTCAAATTCAACAGTATTAAATTAAACCAAAGTAAAGTAAATGTTAAGTCGAAAAGAACATAGAATCATGCATTCTTAAATTAAAAAGACCCGAATTCGCACCAAGTAGTGAAATTTCAAGTAATATACGATTGTAGTACGTAGTATTTGAGAGAGACAAATAAAAGCAATGGGGTGAGATGTATATACCTGACTTTGGGTTCTTGTATTTTATGTGGAAAGATTCGCCTAAGATATTGACCATTCAACGAAAAATCACATAAGGTTAGAGCCATCATTGTGAAGTTCCGATCACTCTACATGCACATATGTGGCAATCGTGACCGTGCAAAGGAACCGCATTTACACACACTCATACACTACACTATGTTGTTTAATTTCAGCCTTAGTTTTGGAAAATACAACTTCTTTTAATAGGTTACAAATAATTACACACCCTCCGTCCCATCCAATTTTGCACACTTTGACTTTCGTTAACTCAAAAAAGTTTGGTCATTATATCTATAATTATGTGTAAATACACTTTATAAAAAATTGATATAAATACATGCTATTACGAATATAATAAAATCGCATACGACAATATCCTAACTTATATATCAATTCAATTTTGAGATCAAATTTAAATAATTTTGATTAAGTGAATATTTAAATTGCATATTGGACTGGGGTGGGGGAGTAGTATCCTTTTAATTTACACATCAGATTTTTATTGAATATATTATACTTTTATATAATTAAATACTCCCTCTGGTCCTTTTTAATTTACTCCACTTTTGGGCACTCTTTTTTACAAAGAGTAAAATGAATGGTGTAGATTTCATTGAAAGTAAGAAAAGCAAATTTGGTGGATTAAATAATATAGGATTAGTCAAAAGAGGGAATGAGCTAATGTTTTTAAAAAATCTTCCCATAAGAGAGCCATTATTAGAGGATTGGAGGGAGTATAATTTATCAATGTAATTGAATTTAAAAGTATTATTATTGTCTCATAATATTTGAAAATGTCACGTTTCAAAGGCTGTCTCTTAGACCTATTATGTCAAGCGAATTTTCTAGTGAAATGAACTAAAATTATATATAATGAAAGATATATGAGAATAGTAGCCTAAAATTAAGATAAATGGTATCAATTTAAAATTTATTAAAATTAATTAAAGTGAACTGAATTTGAATAAGGATAACTTAAACCACTGGCAGAACTGGGGGCGAGCCGGTGCGGCCGCCCCCCATACATCTGAAAAGCAAGATCTAATTTACTGTTCCGCCCCTCCTAACCCCGCCCCGCCCCGCCCCGTCCTGCCCAGCCCCGCCCCTCCTGAGAAAGGGGTCTAGTTCCGCCACTGACTTAACACATGATGATGATCTTAATATCATGTTCAGATAGTTTGAAAATATGATGATCTAGATATCATGCTTAAAGGGATGTTAGGATGCGTCCAAACTTCAAATTGTAGGCTTAATGTGACTAAGGGTACAGGTACAAGTACAAGTAAATAATGACGGTGAATTATATTAAGTCGTTATTAAACAACTAGTCTATAGTTGCGGGTTAGTTTAAGGAAGAATAAAACACAACTTCAATTATTCTTAATGTCCTGGTCTATAAATGTTTGTTTGTATTAGGGCACTTAGTTAAGGAGCCATTACCAAAAGGTAAGCTTATAAATATTCAGTCATGTTGCCCTTGCAGCTGAAAAGGTAAAGAGAAGTGATGGGGATAAAGAAAGAAAGATACTCCTTCGCCCCAAATTATTTTCACGTTTATCAAGAAACTTGTCTAACAGTTAATATGTTTAACTACGTATAATAACGATAAATCAAAATTTACTTTTGAGAAACTATTCGTTATAAGAAATCTAACAATATCATATACGATAATATTATTGTTTATATATCTATTCAAAATTTGATAGATTATAGTATCAAATAATAAGTGTAATTTGAATTGGGACAGAGATTACCAATCACACTATTAGGTTAAGGTAGGCTGAGTTGGATTATGGTTCTTTTTACTCCACGCCTTCAAAAAAATCTTAATACTTCCTCCATTCATTTGCAGATGACACTCTAGGTTTAAATGTTTGAATTTAATTGAATGAAATTAAATTTAGAAAGAAAAAAGTAGAATGAGTGAAAGCGAATGAAATTTTTTAAAAAAATCCAAAAATAAAAAGTGTACCAATATAAAAGAAATAACTCAATGAGTGGATCTCCTAACAGGCGGCTTGTCTATATATAAGTTTATGGACATACCACTTATTTTTTATCTTATATACTGTATTTGTTAAATTACATAGTAAATTTAGAAATTTGAAAAATATATTTTTATTATATTACATTATTTTATTTTATTTTCACAATATTATTAGTTGTTTTAACTTTTAAAATACAAGATTTAAATTTTATAAAAAATAAAATATTTAAAGTAAAATTAACTGTCCATAAACTTACTTTCCTGAAACATTCTCTAACTCAAATAAAAAAGTGTGAAATGTATAATTGAACAGGGGAGTACTATTATCTATATTGGCTTATCATTGACATACATTTTACTTGGACTATTTACTATTATTGTACTACTTTCGTCCCATTTCAAGTTTTATCTTTTGATTTTTAAATGTTTAATTGAAAAATATTTGATTTTTAATATCTTTCATTAAAAATAATTAAAACTTGTGAAAATTTGATATTTTAAAAATACATGTTATAATGAATATAATAATATATCACACAATAGTATTTTTTATTTATATATACCAATTCATTTTTATGGTAAAAGTTAGGGAGTTTTGACTAAATGAATAATTAAATTGCAGTTTAAAATGAAACAAAGGAAGTAACATTAATTATTTTTATATTCAATTATTTTATTTTATTTTTTTATGTTAATATATTTCCTCGACACATTTTATAACTCCTCAATTTAAGAGTTAAATGTATCATTATTAGCAGTGGCGGAACCATGGGGAACCGGCAGCCCAAAAATTAGGGCTAAGGGCCGCCGGAATCCATGGTTTCTGCCACCACTTCGTACGTTTGCAGGGGGCAGATTTCAGCAACGATTGCCGCTGCGAAGCCGGGGAAGAAGCTGAATTGATTTTGTCTTTTTTGTTTCCTAAGCAAAACGACGTCGTTCCGTATGGCTGGTGGGAAAAAATGAGGGTTGGCCCAAGCCAAGACTCATGTATGTAGCACATTTCCCTTGCAATTGAAACCTATTCTTGTTCTGTTATTCGAGCCCCAGCCAGCAGCCTGCCGCGCCACTCCTTGTCAGAGCAAAATAATTGTTTATATGATTTATAGCAAGACATTTTTGAATTAATTTATGCTAAGTGTCCGTTTAACACAACTGTCACTAATTTTCACATTGCATTTTCCACCTTTTTACGTTTTTTCAAAGCACATCTTTAAGTATAAATTTATTTTTAACACAATCTTGCTTAGATGGACTAACCGTTAAAGGGGTCATATATTAGTTGAGAAAGGTATCATTAAACGCGGTTATATCGGACCATTAAAGACACTTTCAAAGTGTCTTCTCTAGTTCCGCATTTGATTGAAATCAATTAAAGGCGGTTCAAATAACCGCCTTTAATAAGGTCCGAAATATGTTCCAAAGAAATAACCGCCTTTAACTCGGAACCTATTCTAACATTGCAAAAAAATAAAATCAATAAAACACCAACTAATTACCAGCAACACACTTTCATATATGAACAACAACACACAAATTAACAACAAGAAGTAGCATTAATAAACCTAATCAACAGGTTAAAGGACGCTGCAGATGGAGGTGACACGACGGAGACGAGCTTCAGCGACGGAGAGACTGGAGTTTTAGGGACGGCGGCGTGAGGGACTGGAGCCTCAAACGGCGGAGGGGATTGAAGCGGCGAACGTCGGACGATGGAGGAGCGGCGAACGACAAACGGTGGAAGGAGGGAGGCGACCTGGAGAGGGGGAGGCGGGAGCCGGTGAGGGAGGTGGGGCTAGAGAGACGGAGGGGAGGGAGGTGGCGGAGGGGTAAGGCGGCGGAGGTGTGAGGCGATTGTGGGGGGAGAGGCGGTGGAGGTGTGAGGTGATGGTGGGGTGAAGAGGCGGGGGTGGGGAGGAGGGTGAACGACAGATATGAGTGTAAAGACGGAGGGGTGGATAGAGAGTGTAAAGTCGGAAGACGCAAATGGAGATATGGGAAGGAATAAAAACCCGATTCCCTAAGTATGGGTTCAGATATATTAGGCCAACATATGAGTACATTAAAGGCGGCTCTAAAGGCAGAACTACCTTGGTCGATCGCCATGAAAGGCAAAACCGCCTTAGTCGATCTCCATGAAAGGCGGAACCGCCTTTAATTAATTTCGAACCACCTTTAAACTGAAAAATATGACCTGAGAAACACTTCCGAACTCGGTAGTCCCTTTTAAAGGTGGTTTTAAGCAAAAAATTTCAAAACCGCCTTCCATTGGCGCGTTTAATAGAATGCTCTCTACTAGTGATATTATAATTAATATGATTATTAAGTTGATTTGATATTTATTATTATTTATTATAAAATGATTATAATACGACTTTAAATAGTTAAAAAATATGAGACTTTTATGATTAGTCTAACCGTCAATCTAACAAAAGACATTCTCTTATTTTAAAATGCAATACAACAACTTATCAAAAAATTATAATATCAATGTGTATGTTATAATAAATGTAATTAGATGTTAAATTTGAATCAATAAAATATTTCAATTCAAATTTAGATATGATCTTCACAGTTTAAACTTTTAGTAGGAATTTTTATGTAAAAATCAAATCTAATTTAATTTTCTCTATATTCATATACAACTTTTAAAATAAATACTATTCCAATTAATATTTTCAATAATTGCAAAATGATCATTGTCTAGACTGTAGCTATTAAATTTATTCCGATGAAGAAAACTCTGAAATAGATAAGGTGCGTTAATCAGGTAGAGATTATATTAAAATAACTTATTTATACAACACCGTGTATATTTCAACTTTGTCCAATTATAGAATATAATTTATATACTCCACAGTTAACTTAATTAATTTCCCTAATCCCAACAATCACTTATAAATTATCTTCTAAAATGATCTTAAATTTTACCTTCCATTTTAGTTTTCTTAATAAAAGCTTCCTTTTTCTTTATATTATTATATATTTCTACAATATAGTAAAAAATATTAATTCAAAACGCTCATTGTCGATGAGCGGGGACTACAATATAGTAAAGAGTGGGTATACTGACATGCGGTATGTCCACGAGTTTATGGACAAAACACTTATTTTTTACCTTATAAACTGTATTTGTTAAATTAAATACTAAATTTAGAAATTTGAAATTATTTTGTACTATATATATTTTTATATTCTTTCACATTGAAATACATATTATTACTTATTTTAACTTATAAAATATAATATTTAAAGTTTATTAAAAAATTACAACATTTAAAATAAAAGTCATATGAACTGTTAATAAATTTATGGAAATATGGATCACTTTCTCTGTAGTAAACCATTCTATTCCCTATTGATGATCATCATATACATTCGTAAAAAAACGCCACTTAAATATCAAATATTCCAAAATTATCATTCAATTATTTGATTGGTATAAAATAGTTTGACTTGATCTTCCAAAATAAATTTTCATTCAAAAATTTTAATTGGACTAAAACTAAACTGATGAACTAACCATCGTTGCCTTATTCTTCTTTGAAAGAAAAAACATCAAGGCCTTATTGGAGTACCATGTTTCCATAAAAAACACCACTAAATCTGCACCCTCTCACTATAATTATATATTACGAAGGATATAGTATTAATATTTGATCGATCATGGAAATTGCAATCATTTCCGATAAATTAAACGATCACAATGGAAAATTTCCTTATTTAACTAGCACTATTGATAAGACTTAGATTAATTAGGCCTTGTATCCAGATATCATATTCATTTTTACTTCAATTTAGTTCACTCTAGTTGAACATAATTTTGATTTATTAAAATTTAATTTACTTTAATTATATATAACTATTTTAACACACTTATTTGGGTTCAGTTTTGTTGAAATCATATCAAATCACATCACATCAAATCAAATCAAATCCTACAAACTCAAGAGAATAGGGCCTTAATTACAAAGTCTTATTTTAAATTGACTGGCTGATGAAACATGGTATAATTGGTATGATTAATAGTGTAATTTAATATTTATTTTTATTTATTGTAAAGAGTTACCTTTCTAATAAATATCTCACTTAATACTCCCCCGCTACACTATTATTGACATACTTTCTATTTCCTTTCGGCCCACAAATAATAATACAATTTAAAAATTATCAAAAATGACAAAGAATATGTTGTTAAATTCTCATAATATCCCGTTTAACTTTAACAAATTTTACACTGAACTCACTATTTTTCTGATTTTTTTTAGTTTTTTATAATTATTTTCTTCCACTTCAGCTCTGCTTAAATTTTAGTCCAATCAATAATAGGGGGAGAGGTGAAGTAATTAGTACTCCCTCCATACCAACTCTATTTGCACTCTTATTTTTTGACATTATTCTCTAATAAAGTTTGGCGGCATATTTGAATAGATATCTGAATATCAATATTAGCGTATATGATGTTCAATTCGTCGTAACAAGTAGTTTCTAAATACTCCATCTATTTTGTTATTTATGACACACTTATTATAAATAGATGTTTTCTTTTATTTGACACTCTTTTCATTTTTGACAAGATTCATTCAATTTAATCCACTCATTTTACTTTTTACTTTTTACTTTTGACATTCAATTCCATCCACTCATTTTCTTCACCTAAATCCAAACACCTAAACCTATGGTGTCATAAATAGAAAAATGGAGGGAGTATAAAATATTTATTTTCCGTCATTATAGTGGATAAATATATTAACGGTCAAATATTTTTTTAAACAGCGTGATAATAATTATTGTGCAAATAGAGTTGAGAGTGGAGTAGTATGCAATTTGTGCTAGTTTTTTTTATATTTGAAAATTAAGGAGTGCTGGGGGAGGGGCATTAGGTGATATACAAGTATAAATATAGAAAGTGGGAGAGTGGGGAAGAAGGGAGAAGAGAGGAATCCAAGTTGTCCAAACGCTCCCGGACAAAGGCGTTCCAGAGTTAGAAAAGCTACATTTGCTTTACGACCCAGAAAAGGAGATTTCAAACCCCATCACCAGCCCTCCCTCTCCAAAATACACACAGAGGCAGAGAAAGATGAACAGAAATTCCATTTTCTCGCGTCTATATTTAGCGGCTTGGACTCGGACAACGAACCAACCTCATCCACTGGAATACTTCCCCCCCTCTACAAGCTTCCTATATTTCTGCCATTTTCATAGCTGCTTGCCCTTTTCCTCCTTTCACGACTCTGTGCATTTCTCTGTGTTTTTTCTCTGAATTTTACCGACGAACAAGTCCCGGTTCATTTTCTTCATCCTCCACACTCGCCTCGGTTCCGTCCGTTCGTTATTCCATCTTCTTCTTAATACCCCTCATTGTGATCTGGGGTCTCTCTTTTTTCCGATTTTTGTTGCAGGAAATTCTTGGAGAAGAAACATGGAGTTCGTGTGAGCCATGTGCCTGGCTCCCTGTATGCCATTTGCAGAACCCGTCGAGAATCGATGGCTTCCGCGAATGGCGTATGAGGAGCCATGCATAGCTCACCTCCACATCCATGGTCAGCTAATCGGCCTTCTGGGAAAATAGAAGGTTTGTTAATGGAGTCGTTTTTTGGGAAATTCATTGCTTGGTTTTGCAGCTTTCTATCTATCTAGGAACCTAGATATACATTATAATCAATCAGATTAAGAAGAAATGGGCCCACATTATATCAACATCTTGTCCGAAATGCAGATGATAACCAGGTAATTCTCAGTTACTCACCATCTTTCTTGTGCGCTGATTTGTTTTTAGGGTTTGTTTTGTTTGATGATTCAAGTGCCATTGTATTGTAGTGAAGGTTCAGGCCTTGGCAAAAATGGTTTTTTGAAAAGATTATTGAATGTCCGTAGAATCTTTGTAGTATATACATGCGATCTGACATCAAATCATCTCACGAGCAGCAAGGAAAAAGAGATGCTGATTCTTGTTTTTCTTGCAAAAAGCTGAATGTGCATATGCGAAAAGTAGAAAGCCGTATTCTAGATTTATCACATTCCAATGGAATAAAGGCTTTGAAACTAAGCATATATGACACCATCAATGTTACAAAACAAGATTTTACCCAATCGATGCGTCTCGTGAATCTGTTTCTTGACTTTCTTCTGATCTTCATTGTGTACATTGTACTGTTTCATTAACATTTCTTGAGCCCCATTAGATCTTGATAGCCAAGTGTACCTTATTGTCCACTTTCTGGGGTTTGAGACAATAATTTTTGCTTCAAGCATTTATGGAAATGTCTTCCCCAGTAGTTTATAAAATTCGGAGTATTTGTTTTTTGGCAGTTTTCTGTTTATGTTAGCCATTAAACTGCAGATCTGTGTGGTATATTAAAACACAACTCGACCAGAAATCAATCAAGCGTGCAGTCCTTTGTCCCACCTCTAAAGCTAGAAAGCAAACTTAGTGGTTGCAATTTCAGGTTCTTAATATAAATAAAGTACTTAGCACGATAACAAGATATGATTTGGTAAGATATGATTCAGTGTATGAAACTTTAGTAGAGTAGTTGGTAGTTCTTGAAGATGAATTAGGGTTAGGAGAGAAGTTTGTTGGTGGGGATGGGGATGGGGGACAAAATCAGCCCATGATTTGGTCACTTTTCAACAATTAATCACTGTTGCAGATGGGTTCATAGGATCATCTGCATAAATAGCTTTTAGAGTGGGCCTTCATCTTTTATCACCTCAGCAACATTCATCTGCAGCACTTGCAGGTGCCCTCATGATAATTTCCATGTCTCCCCTAATCTAGTAGCTCCATCACAACTCTTGCTATTTCTTGAGAACCTGGGATTTGATTGCACATAATCACACCAATTCACATGTGATAAACAAGGTAGTGTCTGTAAATTATGGATGGACCCCGTACGCAGCTTATCTTTGCTGCACTTTTTTCTCCCTAAGACGTACTGCGCTCATCACGAGTCCCTATTGCAGCCCCTCCAGCGCTCGAAGCTAGTTGGTTTGGAGCCATGTTTACAGAATTGGAATCTTACACACAAGATCATTTTTTTTACAAATATCCATAAAAAAATTTCAAAGCCCGTATTTGAAACATCAAGAAAGATGGAATTTTCAAGTAAGATGATGCTGGATCGGGATTGTGATAACTATGGTTATTCTGATAACTATGGTTGGGAAGGAATATACGGTCAATGCAGATGAGATAAAGAGAGTGGATTCTACTTTCTTGCTTTCCTCTGGTTACTATGGAGAAAAGCAAAAGGAAGAAAAGGGACCACACGCAGAAACCTAATGGATTTGGGGGATTCTGTATAAACGAGGGAGTAATGTGGATGGTGGGGGTGTTGGGGAGAAGGCAGAGGCGCACGCACGCACAGGGGCCGAGGGTGGAGGTGGGTGCATATAGTAGCTAGGTAACCTAATGTGCAGAACATTCTCCTGTGCAGCGAAAGGGGCGGTGCTTCTGTTGTGCGGTCCGGCCTGCTTTCCTTCCTCTTTCTTTTCCCAACGAAATTGACCACCTGCCCGCCCGCCCTCCCTCAATATTCTTAACACCCGTCTTTAAATCTTTTATTGGTGTACGCTCTTGTTTAATTTCTACTCCCTCTGGTTTCTTAACAATGACTCATTTTTTTCTGAAAATTTTTCAAGGCATGTTTGACCATCGATAACTTAAATTTCATACAATATCACACTATAATATTTTACTTTTTAGAAACTACATGTTACGGAGAATCCAAAGACACCTCATATGACGTCCGTTATTGTATGAAATTAAAGTTATTGATGGTTAAATATGCCTTGAAATTTTTTTCAGTCAAACGGAGATAATGTTAGAAAACGAGAGGGAGTATGTCATTCAAGAAATTTACACGTTTTATTGATGCATTGTCTTGTCCGTCGTTCATGAAGTTTACACGCATTGTTAATGCAATGTCTTGGCAATTTTAATGACGTCTCATTTGTCGTTGATTATGATTAATGGAATTTGCATGAAAATAAGAATTGATGGTACATTGGGAATACTGTTTTATGATAACTAGATGAAAATGAAACGGTGCAAACGACATAGTACATTAAAAAAAATAGTACTATTATTCAACGGTGTAGACGGCTCGTTAGCCAAACTGGCAAGTTCCATTCAAGTTAATGACACTTTTGAATTTATAGGTTTACCCAAACAGATTCAAGGCAAAATCTTGCTTGATGCAGCTTAGGACTTTAACTCTTTTGTACATCACTAGTGGAGGAAGACTCATTAAAAGCAGTTGTAAAGGATGATAGAAACCATTTTATAGGTGATTTCTCTTGTCGTGACTTTAATCATAAACGATCAAAGTCAGTTCCGAGAACCGACTTTAAAATGGGCTAACGAAGGTGGTTGTTTTCCGCCTTTAATCACCACTTAGGAACCGACTTCCTATTTAGTTCTGAGTTAGGAAATCGAGTCCGGAGTTTGGAACCAATCCATTGTCGTCCGCAGCTGTAAGACAGTTTCGGACTCGGAACTGCTTTAAGGTTCCGACCACGTAGCCTTTTTCGAGCCTTTGTAATCCATTCCAAAATTGGGTGTTGATTCCGTTCCTCTACATTTTTTAGCTAATTAGTTTCGAGCTCGGGATCAATGTTCTGGTTTTTCATGCCTTTGGGAAGTGGTTTACAACTGGCTGGGACAGTAGTTCTGGATTCGGAAGTTGGTCGGAGAAATATGTAAAAATAGTAGATTTCTATATATATAACCCAACCTAATAAATGGCTCATATAACAACTCCAATTCATACAAGAATCTATATACTACACTTACAAAGCATCAATCTATATATATATATATATATATATAAATAGAAATCTAGTAAATTCTATTCCGCAAAATACATGAAATGATCATCTAACTAGCAAAAATCTATAAATTATGTAATCACACTACACATTTAGCAATCTAAAGATAGGAATAGAAATCTAGCAAATTCTATTCCACACATTTCATGTAATTACAATGCACATTTTCTTCCACACATTTTTATTCCGCTAGTGGATTTCCTATAGATAACGACCAGAGTTCACCGAATACCTAGTTAATCAATTTCTTGCGATGTTGATGTCATCTTGAGAACAATGCTTGTGGTGGGCCTTAAAAGTCCGTGAGTATAAGAATATGTCCATTACGACAATTAGTATTACATATAAAATTGAAAGCGGCAAGAATAACAACTCAACTCTCACCTTGTCGATCTCAAGGAAATTCACTCATACTTGTTGAACGCACTCGGCACCGTATAACATCAGGTAATAGCAGCACTCCCAAAGTTTTTCTTGTTTCTTGTACTAATTGAAGGTAAACATAAGTAGTTTAAATTCCTGAAAATGACGAGTAATATTGAAGGTTTACTTGGGAAGAAAACCACATATTAATCTCGATAATGTCCAATTCTGAATTTGGATTTGAATCGACTGGATCATTGATTGACATACCCAAAATTTTGATGAACGTCTCTGATGGCTGGAAGTGCAGTGGATCCATCCAGAAAATCAACTTCTTCTCCGGGACAATAAAAATTAATCTCTAATGGTCCCTGCAAGACATGTAAATAAATAAATAAATAACGACCAAAAAATATTTAGTTACTTGAAATGATTTCTAACCTCAACGCTAGATGTACGGTGCAAAGAATAATTTTTTATCTGTCCGTCCAAGACTCTTGTGTATGTAGTCGATCCTTTCTTGGACTGTAAAACTAATTTCTTCGGTCATCAGGGGGATAAATATCCGACCTAACTCTTGTCCTTTTGATTTTCAATGTAATACATGTACCTTAAAAGTAAAAGTCAAAACATCAATAGTATTCAAGACTAAACGTTTTAAATTAAGAATTTGAATGCTTGAAGCAAGTACTCACAATAGGTAGAGGGACATTAGCGTTTGGTTTACTTGCTCACACTTCCATAGGCCTTCAAAGTCCATCCATGAGGCGATGATGTATCGCTTTTGATCGAATACACACTCATTTCGGGAAAATAAGTACGTTGAGTTACGAGGGTGTTCGGCAATCCATTCATACAAAACTCAAATAAATTGAGGTGCCTCCTTAATTACCTGTGCCCTTGTGACGGGAGTTTTAATCTTTTTTGGCGAATGAACCACCGATTTAATTTTCTAATGGGGCGTCTCCTTCAAATGATTGTCCGTTGCAGGGCTAGCATAAATTAGGCGACGAGGGCATATGACAAAGTTTCCTTCGGTTGGTCCCACTTGCTTGTACTTTCCATCGAAAATTGGAAATAGGGCATCGAGTACCAATGGATTTTCTAATGAAACCCGAGAAATACCTTCATCAAGTGGTACCGAGTGATGATTTCGCATTGAAGGGTACAAAATCCCATCGACAACATGGAGAGGTCTACTTTCCACGGCTTGATTAATGTATAGCTCACAAAATTTTAATTTCTATATGTTATTAATAGACAAATGAAAAATAACTATGAAGACATAACGTAACAATTGAGATATTGAAAAAATATATATGCACATTTTTGGGTGTCGACATGATCGCTTGGTCAAGATTTTTGTCTTGATTTCTTGATGTTAAAAATTTTGGCTCGTGGTTTACCTCAACCTTCCCCGGTTAGTGGCATGACTGTCTAAACGGCGGTGCCCAACTAGGAGTTAAACCATCTAAATTCTCGGGTATCGGAAGATCGGTGTGTTGGATTAACCTCTTAATCAAAATATCTTGTTGCTCTATGCGCTTGTCTCGAATAAGAGCCTCTTTTTGCAAGATGTGAACTCTTGATGGTTTAGCCCTACCGTAATACCTAACAATTCCGAACGCATCTTTTTGTGATAAGAAGGAACCAACCTTTCTATCACGTCCCGGGTGATCTAATTTACTCGTTGCTTCTTTGAGAATGTCGGTCTTACTCGTTGGAATGAATTGGCTTTCCATTTGATCTTGTTTCAACTTTGCCTAAAAACATGTTGCAATTAAAATAAATCAAACTTAAATGTGAACAAGCAATGATTTAGTGAATATAAAGAAGTTGAGGCCTACCATTCATTTTGCAATTTGAATCACCGGGTCTTTATTGAACCGACCCTCCTTGTTTAATCGACTTTTCAGGAATAGATCAAACATCTCAATCTTATCCACGTCGATTAGTGTGACCAATGACCTTACCTCATCCTAGGTCATCCCACCTTCAATTGGAAGTTGGACATCTTTCTTATAACGGTAATTGACCATTTGGATTGCCACTAAAGCATAACCCCCACATCTTTTCCAATGCAGAGTTTCATTCATTTTGGAAATACGTCTCTTATCATCCCTCGTTCCCTACATTAGGATGTCATAACCTAGTCACCAATAAAGACATGTTAATCCATATTGTTAGAAAAACTTGGAGAGGTGGACTAACGTTCTGTTCATTCTCACAGGCCACTTTCTCGTGGATCTCCCAATTTTATGGTTGAATATGGGTATAAGTTAACCATGGATGATCTTCCTTCCTATTAGAGAATATTTAATGTCTAGATAGGGTGTGTTTGTGCTCCCTACAACTCTTAGATAACATATACATTGTCTTCCTCCTCAAATCTTCCATGTCGGGAGAATCTATCTCAAAAGGGCCTCTATAAGGAATTCCATAGGTTACGATGTGAAAACAAAGAGATAATATAATGATAAAAGGAAGGGATGTTTGTTTTAAGTGCACAATTTTAAATACCCATACCTTGCACTCCATCCATATCATGTCTTTACACTCCTTAGGCACCTCGTGCCAACCATCATATTTTATGTACACCCCCCTTCAACCAACCTTCCCGACCCAACTAGACCACTTAGAACGCTCCACTGACAAACATTTACCCAACTTGTAGAAAACCAGCGGAGGCAACTCTTTCACACCCTTTCCAGTCATCATCCTCGTTGGCTGTTGTCTTGATATTTACATCATTAGAACGTGTGAGATCCTCACGTGCCTGTTTCCAAAACATCATTCTACCTAAAACATCCTATGAACATCAAATGGACCATCAAGTACAAATTTTAAAGAGTGTGTTAATAAAACTCATCTTCGAAACCTTAGCACTCAAATTATGAACTTAGACATCATTGAAAAAGTGAACATTGATAATCTCCATACTAGATTTCTTCAAAATATTTCAATGCAAATAGTTTATAAGTGGATTTCTTCAACAAAACCTAAGAATGTAATCATACCACTTGAGAGGAATTCCACACATTGATTAAATATAGAGTGGTGTTTACCTTCTCAAATGATGAAATGGATTTCCACTTTCCATGATCTCCATCTCCTACCACATCTTATGAACAAAAATCCTAACACCCAAAACTCCCCACTTGTTTTGAAATTTTGACAAATGTGAATTATAGATTGGATAAACTAGGGTTTTTGATTAGTTTTGTAAATCAAAAATTGAAAATGAGGAATGATTGATATGAATTGAATAAGGGAAGGGAGAAGAAGGGGGTTTGACAAGAAAAGAGAGGGAATGCGCGCCCAAAAATGGGCATTAAAGGTGTTTTAAAATGTCTTTAATGTTCTTCAAACCCATTGGCCCGTCTTATGAGTTACAAACTTGGAACTAGGCTGGGAGATGTTGCAGATTCTTGAAGATGGTCGTGCGGTTGTTACTATAGATACGAACTAGTCCCGAGCTCGGAACTAGTTAATGGTATTAGAAAAAGGGGAACACAATTTGAATCAAAAATCTCCAAATCAACACAAACCCAAGCAGACGAACAAATATCCCCCAACTAAATTCAAATTTTATCAACTTCAACAATGGCTAGGATTCGTGGAGAAAAATCAACCAGAGAGGCTTAATCCCGGAGTCACCAACCGTTCATGGAGCAAGGTCCTAGTCAAAATTTCTTAAATGAAGAGGTCGAACATAGATATGTGGATTCCCACCACCGCAAATGTACCAATCCTAAAATTCTCCGTACTTCCGACATTGGTCATCTGAGGTTACTTGTTAATTATTTTAAGAACTCCCAAATTGAAAAATTGAAATTAGATGAGCTTGTTCATTATAATGAAGTGTTTCAGTTTTATGCTAACTTAGGCAAGGGAAAAAATAACCATGACCTCACTAAGGTGAACGGTGTTTTAATAACCGTTACAAAATTAATGAGGCTTTAGGTTGCTACAATGCCAACCCATCAACTTGTGTCCCTGAGGATGTACATTGTCCGTTAGAAATTTTCCACCAACAAAGTTGGCCCACTGTTCCAGAGTACACACCCCTTTACCCCGTAGCCATGGGTAAAAAATATTTTCATAGGAAAAGTACGACACTGGGGCAGGCTGAGAAATATGATGTGGGGGCTCTAACTATATACCAAAGGTTGGTATATGAGTGGATATGTTTGAATATTCTTCCTTCAGGTGATCATGCTTGCGAGCCCACTATAGGTAATTTGATGATATTCTACTATGTGATAGAGGGGATTAAGATTAACCCCAACTACAAAATTCTTAATTATATGCTTAAGGTAGCCACTGGGGAAAAAAGGATCTCCCGTATGGAGGATTGATCATGGAAATGGTCAAGAAATGGGGGGGGGGGGGGGGTTAATCCTGTAGATAAACCATTGTGGGTAGAATATTATGATGGGGGTGATTTGAGCACAAACATTTGATATTGGGCTTCGATAGAAAATACGTGTATAACTATTTTGGGAGCCGCGGGCAAAGCCGCAAAGAGAGCAAGAGAGGCTACAATTGAGAGGGGCAAGACATCAGTATCCCGTAAGTATTATTAAAATTTAGGACTCATAAAGTAGACATTAATTTATAATGCTTCTCACCATTGAATTCTATCTGTTAATTTTTAATTTGCATGCCGAGGAAGATCCTTGAAGAGCACAATCTGTAGGTACATGACATGGCTTCGCTCTGAAATTAGTGCATTGAACGCGGAGGTCGAGGCAGTGGAAGCTAATCTTACCAAGTTTTTCGCATCGTCGGACTTGCGCCAAGGATACGAAGCCAACATACCTAACTTCAAACCCGTATCAGGATGAAGATGATAAGGAAGAGGAAATTGAGAAGGAAGAGGCAGTGGAAGAAAGTGGAGCCAATGAAAATGAAACCCACCCTGAAATTGAAGAAATATTCGCGGAAGACTCTTAGTTGAACAAATTAATTTGATTTTGTTGGTTAAAGACAATTAGTGCATTTTGAGGATTATAAGATGAATTGGTAACTAGATTGTGTGTTATGATGATTGTTGATTAGGATTAAAACTAATATTATTAGTGTTTTATGGATGATTTGATCATTTTCAAACTTTATGGTGTGATTTGTGAATTCTTAGTTGTACTATGAAAATATGATCATCGAATGTTTGTTATGCTCCACTTATGATGCCTTTGGAGTTAGGGAATGTACAAAAAAACCGTAACATTACCAAAGAGTAACCATTGAAGTCGACAAGCTTCAGAGACCGTAACTTGGTCGGCTTTATGTGAATATGTCCCAGAAAATGTTTCTTATTTCAGAACTTTGTCAGACACAATTTATCTCTGGGGTTCAAAATCTTTTAGGAGCTCTCGATCGAGCAACCCGGGGTACAAAACTGTGAGGTTCATTTCACTTCCCGCCTAAACTAGGTATAATGCTTTTAGAGAGTATGTTGAATTGTTGGATTCCTATGTCATTGATTTAAATGTTTACCATAGCATAGGGTGGCCAATCCTATATAATAATTTTATGGCTAACATATTCGTAAGCTATTGACATTGAATGAACCGGATTATTTCGATGAATTTTGTAAATTTAATAGTAATTTGCGTAAAATTGAGGGTGGTTTTTTTAAGACGACGGTGAACGATTTTGATATAGACATAGCCCATGGATAATCAATCAATTTCTTGAGTTCCCTTATAAGGATCCAGAATATGTTTATCTATTTGTCTTAGATGGGCACGTTTGAGGATGTCTATCATAGAGAGAAATGACCTTTAGATATCAAGTCACCGAATGTTGATCCTTTCGAGTGTAGCATTAGGTACTACCAAAGGAACGCTCGTGATTTAGGGAAGCCCGGGGGTCTTTTAATCTAAATCATCTCACAATTAATCAAAGAATTGTTAACGAGATGATAGCTCGATGCATTGTTTTGAGCCCCGGTCAAATCAGGAAACCCACGCATATCACCCTAATGCTTTTTTACTATGTTATCGAGGGTTAGAGAATTAATCATGGGTCAGCTATATTCAAACATATGATGTGGGTTGCATCATCAAAGAAGCTGATTAAAAATCTTCCTTATAAAAATTTGATAACTTCGATTTGAAAAGTGTGAAAGGGATTCCGTTGCATGGGGAAGGAGAAGGATTGTAAGTATTTTGACAAGCAATACTCTGTGAAGAAAAAATGGGTGCTCTTCGAGCACAAGTGGTTCCACAAAAGTTGTGACACAACGGACCACAACAAAAGGCGGAGGATAGAGAAAGGTATGATTATTTATGTTCAAAGTTTTTAGATGTTTGAAGGGTTTGTTATTTGCTAACAATTATTAATTGTTTGATACAGATGAATCGTACTCCAAATTTATTAAGAGATTTAAAACTTGTTACAAGTGGATGCGGAGAAAATTTTTCCAATTGCGAGATAGGGTGAGGAACCTAGAGAGTCGCCAACGTCCTTTCGAACGTGAATTTTCAGATTCAAGGAGATCACGCTCCGTGAGGGCCTCTTTTGTGTGAACTAGTTGTATTGGCTTATCAAATTTGTAACTTCATGCAAGTTTAAACTTGTTATGATTTGTTACCTACTTTTGTCTTCTTATTTCAAAAATATTAGCAACGCTACATTAATGCGTGTTTTATGTTTATTAACTTTTATATTTGAGGATATGTCATCATTTGCAATTGATATTGAATTGCTCTCTTACATGAAATTATCTTGCAATAGTTAATTCATTTTGGTTATGCATTCGGTATGGGTTTAAAGGTTCAAAATAACAACTTGACCATTTCTCCCGATTTAGCTTTGAACTCGGATATAGTTTGGTAACTAATGTATAAAGACGAAATGTGCTATATAAAACCTATCTTTACTTGCGTTTCTTCCTTGTTTGCTTCTTTTTATTTCCCCTTATTCTCTTCTTTATCTTCCCCTTGTCGTCAACCCAAATTCCTTCCTCATGATCCGTGCGACCTAAATAGGTACACAAACATGAGTCAACCTCTCCAAGGGAAATGTCATCATTGTTCAAACCCATCAAACCAGTCTGACCAAAACCAACCACATCTTCAAGCTCAAATTCATCAATAAAATCCCTCTTACCCTCGATAAAAATCCATCTAGGATCAACCGGACCTCGGACATAAAAAAAACTTGAAACGCTTGTGAGGCTAATATGAATGGATCATCTCTCCAACCAATCCGACTTCGATCAACCAGTGTGACTCCCATTGCCTCAATCCACTAGCCACTATTAAAATCAACCCATTTGCATTTAAATACGGTCACATGAAGGGTCACGTAATCAAGCTCCCAGATTTCTAATATTTTTCAAAAGTAACAAGTGTTGGCGTACACAAGATTTATATCACTTGCGCTTCCAATGTGAAGGGCCTCTGAAATGAGGGTTGCAGGGACACACCCTTATTATCCACTAACTTAGTGGCAAAAGTGAAGCCATTAATGCCATACCCTCCAAATGAGAGAACTATACCAAGAGGTTTGTGTGATAGACACTTCACTGTTTTTGGATGATTGTCTAACTCCACATGACTTCGAAGCCAATTTGTAACGTTGAAGTGTGTCGCTGTAGAACTTGAGCTTCATTGCAATTTGGATTCCCTACTCTTATTTTATCCATGTGGATCTCAATATATGAGACAACCTCATCGTGGTTCCACAAAACATAAATATGCGCCACATTTAAATCTACAGTTGTCGGGCTGATTATAGTTTTCCATTTATTACCCCTTGTCTCCCCTTATATATAGAGCATGGAACACCCACATAATCTACCTCCTTCAAATACTCAGTACAAAAATTGATCACCTCCTCATCCACATAATGCTGGACAATACTTGCATCCGGACTATACCGGTTCTTAATAAAATACTTAAATATTTTCATATACCGCTCGAAGGGGTACATCCATCTCAAGAATACAAGACTATATGGCTTGATTCCTCGTACCAAATGAACAATCAAGTGAACCATAACATCAAATAATGATGGAGGAAAGTACATCTCCACACGACACATGACTTCCACAATCATCACTTGCAAACGGTCAAGTTTGGCAACACTAATGTTTTTCGAAAAACTACTCTTGAAGAACAAACACAACTTAGTAATGCACAAACATACATAGGATGGAAATGACGACCTTATGGCAATGAAATTCAATTATTGCATTAGGTTGTGACAATCATGAGATTTCAATCCAACCAGCTTCAACTCATTCAAAGATACACATGAACTTATGTTAGTTGAATACTACCCGGGCACCATGACACTACTAAGGGTCTCCAGAAAGATATACTCTCAAAACCAGACATGGAATAACAAGATGGGGAAGATAACAACCATTGGTGCTTATTACAGGACCAAAAATTCTCCTTAATATCCATTTCAACCAAATCAAGTCAGGCCTTCAAACCATCATTTGTTTTCTCAAGGGTATTTAAAAGTGTTCCAACTAATGAATTACAAACAACCTTCTCAATGTGCACTACATCAAGATAATGTCTAACCTCCAATTACTTCCAATACGGAAGTTGGAAAAATATAGAGCATTTTTCCAACTTTCTTCTAATGTATATTTTCTCTTCCCCTTCCCAAAATTGTTAGGCAAATTACTAAAATTTTAAAATACCTCGTGACCCCATAGTGATGTCGGAGATCTTCTTTCCTTAACTGCTCTGTTGAACCACTACTTCACAAATCTCCACGGGTGATCCTCAAAGAAAAACCTCCCATGACCTTGATAAACTATTTTACAACCATGCTTCAACTGAAGAAAGTCATTTCATTCTCATACCGGACATACGAAGTTCTCTTTCACTGAGTATCCAGATAAATTACCATGTGCATGAAAATCATCAACAGTGCAAAACACTAATGCCTGCAATGTAAATTGTTCTTCAACACATCCATCGAAGGTGCGAACACCTTCTTCGAACAATGTCAACAAATCATCAACAAGAGGAGCAAGGTACATCAATATCATTTCCCGACTACTTCAGTCCTAAAATCATCATCGACAACAAAATATACTTTCGTTTTATCATCAGCCACGAGGGAATATTGTAAATCACTAATATAACATGCCAATAACTATGTGTGGTACTCATATTGCCAAAATTATTCATCCCATTAGTAGATAAGCCTAACCTCAAGTGTCGAGGTTCGGATCCAAACTCTGGGTAGATAGCATCAAGCTTCTTCCACTGCTCACCGTTTGACGTATGCCTGATCACATCATCTTCTGCCAAACACTTTCAAAATGCCAATGCAATAACTTGGAATCTTCCTTGCAAGCAAACAATTTCTTCAACCTTGGAATAATAGGCAGGTACCATAACACTTTAGTCGGTGTCTTTTTCTTTGACTTGAACCCTACTTCTGTACCAACGACAATCTCACCCTGCTTTAGCTTGTACCTAGACTCACCATACACCCAAAAACTATCTAGGGCATCATCCTCTTTGCTCTGGTATAACAAACAATCATTCGAGCATGCGTGAATTTCTTTCAACTCCAATCCCATTGGACAAAAAAATCATTTTGGCTGCCCACGACCTATCCGACATTAGATTACTATCTGGAACAAATTACCTAAATAGTTCAAGATTCTCTATCATCCCTTAATCCATCCACTCAAATTTGGCCTTCAAATTCATCACTCTCAAAGTCGCACTCAATACCGAATTTTCGGAGACGGTATACAACACAGTTATTTTGTCATTATGTAACGCTTCTCGAGCCTCAAGATTCCTATGAAATTCTCTAACAACATCCTCCACCATCTCACCAAATTCATCATCTCCATTTACTTCACTTCTCACCATTATCTTAACATCTTCTTCGTTCACAACCTCCCTGTGCCATACCCAAGAGGTGTAAGTTGTTTGAAATTCATGAATGATGAGATGTTCCCGTATCTTCTTCTTCCCTAAAATAGCATCATTCCTACAGTCCTTACATGGACATCGTGCATGCACCACATCATTCTTGGATTCATGTTCAAAAGCCAATACAATGAATGATTATACCAAAGGAAGGTAATCTGGGGATTTCTTAAGATCATTACCAATGAGCTCAATGTGGTCTATTACCACCTACGTACCTACATTGAAATAGCACAAATAAACACATGCATTACCCTACAAACAACCAAAAACATAATAACCATTAATTCACCCTTATAAACATTAATTGAATACCATTCAAGTCTTAAAAATACTTCCAATTACATAATAAATAAGTGCTCAAAGTTCCCCCCTTCATACAACACATTACCCTACAAAAATACAAAAAACCTAAGCAATATATTCAACACAATCTCACACCTAACTCATGAATGTGTGTGTGTGTGTATATATATATATATATATATATATCAATTTATGAATGTGTACACTCACCTCACCCAATTAGTTGCTCATTGAAGAATCATAGTAGGTTTCCATTTCAAATCTTGGGTTTTTTTGAAAATGGAATCCATATGAAATGACCTAAGTTTCTTGTAACTTTTAGTGTTTTGAGATCGGAACTGATTATTAAGTAGAAACCTCTACGTGGGATTCCGTTCAGAGATCGGAACATGGTCCATAAACACTTACGAGTTCGAGACACGTTTCAGCCCTTGAATATGGGTTCACCACCCACTTTCGATTATGGAAGTACCATCGGCGAAACTACTCCGAGTTCAGAACCCATGGTGATCAAAGTCACATCGTCATAACCGCCTTTGAAAGTGATCAATCAAAGACGGTTCTTAAATGAACCACCTTCAAAGGGCGTCATATAAAAGAGGTTGTAAAAAATGACTTGTAAAACTGATCAACCACATTCCAAAAATTAGGGGGGGGGTCTGAAGTCAATAACTTCCGAACTTAAAAGTACCCTAGAAGGCGGTTCTTGGAAAAAAATGCGGAACCGCCTTTTATTAGGTGCCTTTAATGAGGCTTCCTCCCCTAGTACATCTTTACCTTCTGTATTTTTCACGATGTAACTAAACATTGGATCAGTCTCTTTTGTTTCCTTTTTCATTTTGTGGTCCAAGGTTCAGTAGTATGTAGGAACCATGTATATTGAACTTACATATTCTATTTTTTCAGAGGTGAGGTATTACGTCCTCCTCTTGTATGTATCTTTTTTTTTATTTTTAATTATTAAACAGGCTGGGGTGTGCCAAAACCCCACCATAACAGGTGGTGTTTCCTTAAAAATAAAATAAATAAATAATACTCTTCCTCTATCTTTCATTTGCCGCAGTAGTTTTTTTTACAGTTACTACAATGTTTTTACTCCAATTGTTTACTCTATATTTTCCTCTAAAAGTAATATTCCTTCATTTTTCTTTATAAAGTTGATTTTTAATTTTTTTAACTATTTATTACATCATAAACTTATCTCAATTATATTTTAGGTCCAAATTTTAAGAGTAAAGTGCTAAAATAACCCTACCTTTAGGCTGAGAGTGCCAATATAACCCTGCAAAAGGAGAAAGTTTCAAAATAACCCTAACTTTATGATGAATGTGCCAATCTAACTCAGGGAGTCATTGACTTCAATAGTCAACACCGGAATTGCCCAAAAATGATGAATTTACCCCTGGATTAAAAACAAAGAAATAAGAGTCTTTTCCATTTTCTTTTTAAATTCAAGGGTAAAATTGTCATTTCCTTAAAATCCAGCCAATTCCGATGTTGACTATTGGAGTCAATGGCTTTCAGGGTTAGATTGATACATACATCATAAAGTTAGGGTTATTTTGACACTTTTTCATTTTTCAGGGTTATATTGGCACTTTCAGCCTAAATGCAGGGTTAGAAAAGCAATTTACCATATAATAAAAAAATAAATTAAAAATAAATATTTTTCATTGATAAAACACTTAAAATCACACTTGATAATTAATGATACAACACTTCAAGAA
>JAULKM010117011.1:0-21740 GCA_032355605.1 Rubia tinctorum | reverse complement strand
GGTCCTTTCACCAAATTCCGGCGTCAAAAGGTTATAATTGCACTTTACCTCATTATATAGGGTTATATTTGCACTTTTCTCTTTGAAATAAAAGGAGTTTTCAATTCTTTATTTGCTGAAATAATCTCATCTTCCCTTTTCTCCAAGTTCTTTTATAGATCAAGAAAATCTCAATTTATGGTTGCATTTTCTCCTCTTGTATTTCATGCAAAACTAATCTAGTTTACATAAATTTAGTTTTACTAAATATAGTTTTGTCTTCTAGTATAAAAACATCGTGCAATCGAAGTCCAGACCAGGTTTTAGGAAACCGCCGTTGTTGCACAATTTCGACACAGGAAATTAGTAATTCTTATTTTCTACTCCCAAATCATTACATTGTAAAATTGAATGCAAAACTAGCCTTTCAAAAATTCAATTCAAACTTGAGGGTTGTCTTAAATAAATAAATTAAAAAGAAAACTCAAAATTAAGAGTTTAACAATTAGGATCTAAAATACGATTTTGGAACAGTATCCTAGGTTTGTAGAAACACTAATCTTTGTAGATTTCCTAGGTTTCTCCTTCATAGGGGATTCTTATACGAGGATCCCCAACATCACGAGTTGAATTTCAATAAATGGCTCTAGATTCGAGGAAGTTTCTCAAACATGCAAACTTTCCACAAGCAACAAGTAGGCTTGCACCTATCCACCCCTTATCTCCTCCGTACATAGGGATATGTGTTATCAATGAAACCCAACCCCGAGTTTGTATACACTTCTCAATTATGACACACGATGTTGGAAAATTATATTTTACATCAAAGCACAACCATGTTTCTGCTACTCTAACACTCTTTGTTTTGGTAGCTGATTTATGGTTTTACTTCCCACAAAAATATAGGTTTTGAAATAAAAGAAGTTTTTTATTCTTGATTTTCTAAAATAATCTCATCTTCCCTTTTCTCCAAGTGGTTTTTTAGATCAAGAAATTTATCACAATTTTAGGTTTCATTTTCTTCTCTTGTAATTCACGCAAAACCCATATTGTTTAGAAAATGTTACTAAATTTAGTAATGTTGTCAACTATATTAATTGTTTTATTCTATTAATAGAAAGTCGTGCAATCACAGTGTTGTCCAGGTTTTGAATAACCGCACAGTTTTGACACGGGAAATTAGTAATTCTTATTTCTTTGTCCAAAACAACTGGATTGTATAAGTGAATGTAAAGCTATCTGTTCTAAAATTCAATTCAAACTTAGGGATCCTAGATACATGTCTTAAATAGATAATTTAAAAGCAAACTCAAAATCAAGAGTTTATGAATTGGGATCAAAAATACGGTCTTAGAACTGTATTCTAGGTTTGTAGAAAGACTAATCTCTATAGATAGCCTAGATTTCTCCTTCACAAGGATTATTATACGAGGATCCCAAACATCAAGAATTGAATGTCGATAAATGGCTCGAGATTCGAGACTTTTTTCACAAACATTCATTTTGAAGACATTTCCAGATGTTCTACTTCTAGAGTATCTACATCTCGAGTTAATGAAGACCTTTATAAGGTCACATCTCTTTCTGAGATATCTCAAGAAGAAGAAATTAAAAAAAATTAAAATTGGTAATAACTAGATTCCACAAGGAATAAAAAATGACCCTATAGATCCATCACCCAGTGACTTGGGATATTCTAATTATTTTAAAGATAGATACAAAATGGGAAAATTTTGATTGGAATAATATTCCACCTAATGTTTTAAATTATTCTCCTAGATCTGCTCTTAGTAGGCCCGTCAAACGGATCGGGTCACCCAATGGATAACTATTATCCATATACCATTTTCACTTATTGGATAAGATTTATTGGATAATGACCCATTGGGTTAATGAATATAAATGGGTTGTAATTGTTGGGTTGGATAATTGGTTACCTGTTGGATAATTTTGGGTCGGGTCGGGTCGGGTTGGGTAACATGTGACCCGTGGAAAATTTCCTATAATAAGACAATAATTTTTTTACAAGTTGAATTAAAACTTCAATAAATTGGGTAAACTGGTAAATACTCGTTGGGTAAAAACTAAATGACATGTTGGATCAAAGTCATTTAATTGGGTTGTAAACGAACCGAGCTGTAAATCATGGGTAGCAGTGTAAACAAACTGAACTATTCACGAAAACTCGCAAACAATTCGGTCAAAACTCGACTCGAATTAGACTTAACGGTGCTTGAGTCAAGCTTTTATAGTATTCGAGCTCGAGCTCACTAATATTGTTCATAAAGATCATCAAGTCAATATAATATATATTTAATATATATTTAGAATATTTTATCATTTACCTACAAAAATTTAAATATATTTAATCATGGTTTGAGTTAGAAATCAAGCAATATTAATTTCAGTCAAATTTGAGTTCGAGCAAAAAAATTATCTGCTCGATCGAACTCAAATCGAGCTTGAGCTTGAGCTTGCATTGAGGGTTCTTCGAGTTTGTTTCGACTCATTTACATCCCTAATCTATTCGAGGTTGAAACAATTTAATTTCATTCAAAGTTGAGCTCGACCCAAAATTTTACAAGGTTGATCGAAATCGAGCCGAGATCAAAATTAAGACATTTTAAAATACCCGAGCTTGAATTAAGAGTTGTTCAACTTTGGAGTGAGTTTAAGATATTTTAAATCACACGAGCTCGAATTCAATTTGACCGAACTTGAGCCGAGATTGAATAGTACTTGAAATCGAGCTCATCTAATACTATTCGTTAACTTCGTCAGGATTATCGAGCCAACATAGTTAATATATGACATATTTTTATTATATATAATACATTATTATGTTTGTAAAAAAATAAAAAAATTAATCATGGAACGCGTTGAGCTCAAACAAGAGTTCGAGTCAAGATTTTACATAATCGATCCAACTCAAACACAAACTCGAGCAAAATTAGTTTAACTCGAACTAAGATTTTTTAGATTCGATCGAATTCGAGCTCAAGGTATTTTAAATGAGCCGAGATGAAACAAAGGGTTTTTTTAATCTCAGCCCGATTCGACAACTCGGGCCTGGAACATGGCCCGATAACTCTAATTAAAAGTTCTAAATATGACTAAACCTAACTCATAACCCGTCCTAAGTAACTCAAGGTTGAACCCAAATCGACTAACTTGAGGCAAAGGAAGAAGAATAGGGGATGAAAAAGTTGAATGATAACTTATTGTGTTAATTACATAATGACTTATTAGATATTATATTTTAACCTATTGGGTCATGTGAGTTATCTCATAAGTTATCCATGGGTTATCCAATTATTGACCCAACTTATTATGATTAAGACCTATTATAATTGGACAATGGCCCATTGGATAATAGGTTAATTGGGTTTGGATAATGGGTTTATCCAATTAACCCATTTGACGGGCCTAGCTCTTAGACATATCATAAAGGATGATTTTAATAGTAATCAACATGATCTTTTTAGGAAATGATTCTTTTCATTCTTTAAGAAGGAAGAAGCATGCTCTATTAGTGATCAATTTTATTCAGAACTACAAATCAAACAAGAATTCAAATTCTTTGTTAGATGGTTTGTAGAAGACTATGTCCTTCTTAATGTCAACTCTATTGAAAGACTTTGGAATCTAGATTCTAGAAAAGTCCTTAGGAGTTTATATCCTCCAAATGAGCCATTTGCTCTAAAAAAAGATAACAGTAACAATGATTTACAAGCTCAGCCGTTTATGAAGACTTTACATCAAACTCTTACAAATGACCCAACTATTGATCATATCAATGATTTATTTAAACAAAATAATCATACAAATATTCACCTAAAAATTATTGGTGAACAAATAAGTCTATTACATGAAATAATTGATAGACTAAGGTCTCGTATAGAAACACAAAGAATAAAATATTCTAGCACACCACAGCAGGAAAAACTTTTGGAAATTTCAGCTAATATTCAACCGCCTCCTTCTATGGATGGTATTAACCTACGAAAGAAAAAATATTCTTTGTTAAAATATCTTGGAGAAATTCTCTCTCAAGTCAAAGAATTAAAAATTACCACCAAGAACTATAGTATTGATAAACCTAGTAGTTCTACAATTAAAATGATAAATACAGATAAATAAAAAGAACAATTACTACTATGAAAAGTAATTGGAAACCTAGATTAGGTCCCAAAAGTTATTATTACCCTAGACCAACTCCTATGGATGTTTTGGTTGAAGAACAAGCTTATAGGAATGATCCTACTGCCTATTCGGGTTCTGAAATTGTAGAATGGAACATCGATGGTGGTTCCGATAGTCAAATTTTTAGAACATGTCATAAAATGATAATGTATGTTGTTGCCATAAAAGGCAATAACCAGAGTGATGCACACATTGTGCAAATGATCATTGTTGGTTTTACTGGTCAGCTTAAAGCTTGGTGGGGGTAATTATCTCACTCAAGACCAAAAAGTTCCAATCCTCAATTCCATTAAACAAGAAAGTAATGAAGCAAAAACTAATGTTGTTTTTACTTTAGTATTAACACTATTAGAGCATTTTTACTGGTAGTTATACTACCAATTATGATAATATTCGAACTCTGTTACAAAATCATAGATGTCCTACCCTTACATCTTTTAGATGGTATAAGGATGTCTTTCTTAGCAGAGTTTTAAACCTCCCAGAAGCTAATAGCAGTTTCTGAAAGGCCAGATTCCTTGATGGACTTCCCTCTCTTTTCGCTAAAAAGATTAAGAGAAGTTTAAGGAGAGAACCTGGAAGTTCTCATATCTAATGGGATTTTTATTATTATGTTCAATTAATCGGAAATTGTATGGAAGAAGGATTAGCTCTCTGTAATGATTTAAAATTACGAAAACAATAAAAAGCATAGGTTGCTAGAAAAAATTCAATTAAGAGAATTATGCCAAAAAATTTCTTTTGATCGACCATCCTCCCATACAATGGTAAAAAGGAGGAAACACATAAAAAACTATAAAATAGAGTATTATAAAAAATACAAATATGATTCTTATAAAAAAAATATGCTGCTAAAAAAGAGCAAAAAATGAAAAAGGCTATGTCCCCAAAAGACATAAAAAGTCACCCACTTGCTATGCTTGTGGTGAAAAGGTCATTATGCAAATAGGTGTAATAAGAAAAAAGATAAAATCAAATCTCTTAATATAGATGAAAATATTAAAAATGATTGCCTCATCAGAAAATTTTGATAATTCTGAGGAACTTATAAGCTCCTCTAATTGTGAGGATATTCATTCTTCTTCCAGAGAAGAAGAAAAACAATCTCCATACTTGCTCTTCAAAAGATAACTGTCAAGTTATCAAGGGCAAAGATGAAGCAAATGATGAGTTTTATAACCTCCAAGCACAATTCTCTAACTTCAACATTAATGTTATAAATAGTGAAGAAGTTAGTGAGCTCCAGGATAATATTCAGGATAAAGGTCAAAGAGTTAAATTTTCTGAAGCTTTATTCAAAGCTTAGGAGAAGGAAAAACTTGATAGAATTCCTTCACAAATCAAAACAAGAATTGGTCCTCCTTATAATTTCTCAGCTATTGTAGAAGAACTACAGAGAAATAGGAGTCAAAACAACCCTATTACCGTTCAAGAATTAAAAACAGAGATCCATAATCTCAAAACTGAAGTTTCTCTACTTCAAAATCAACAAATTATTCTAGAAAATAGGATTATAATCCTTGAATCAGGACATGTAAGTAATACTTCTGATATACCTTCCACTTCTTATCAAGTAGAAGAACCAGATTTCATGGGAACAATAAAATTTTATTCCCAGTAGAAATGGATTACCCAAATCAATTTATTAATAGATAAAGTTACAATTTACAAAAATGTTCCTACCCTTATAGATTATGTAGAAGATTTAAACTGCATTCAAGAAGGTTTAATTCCAACAAAATATTTTGTAAAAACTACTCGAAATATAACTGTTGCAGATGGATGTAATTTACAAGTTTCTTATAAATTACCCATGTGCTTATATTTGCCATAATAAGGTATACATTGAACAATCTTTTGTTTTGGTAAAAATTTGGCTAATGATATCATTCTTGGGCTACCATTTATAAATGGGTTAATGCCTTTAAAAACCATTGAGGAGAAAATTTTCTCAAGAACATATCAAGGGAAAATTAATACCTTCCCTTTGATTCCAGATTATAAAAATAATAATATACTCTCTTTTGTGTAAAATAAAAAACATATTTTCAACAAGAACTAATGACATTCAACATTAATAATCAATTATAAAATACTAAATTACAGGATACAATCAAGAATATTGAACATGATTTTTTGATATCCATTTGCAATGATTTGCCAAATGCTTTTTGGAATAGAAAGAAACATATTGTTCCCCCTCCTTATGAGGAAGATTTTCATGAACAAAATATTCCTACCAAGGCCAGGCCTTGTCAAATGAATAAGGAATATTTGGAAATTTGTAAAAAAGAAATTTCTACTTGGAGCTGCACTGCCTTCTATGTTAATAAGCATTGTGAGCAGGAGTATGGAACTCCAAGATTGGTTATAAATTATAAACCTCTGAACAAAGTTTTGATATGGATTAGATATCCAAGCCCCAATAAAAATTTTTATTGGATAGGTTATACCAGTCGAATATATTTTCAAAATTCGACCTGAAATCATGGTTTTGGCAGATTAAGATTAATTAGTCTGATAGGTATAAAACTGCCTTTACACTACCATTTGTTCATTATGAATGGAAGGTAATGTCTTTTGGGTTAAAAAAATGTCTCTTCTGAATTTTAGAATATTAGGAATGATATATTTAATCCTTATAGTGATTTTATTATTGTCTACATTGATGAAATCTTGATTTTCTCAAAAATATTCAAGAGCATATTAAGCATCTTGAAATTTTTAAGAAATTAGTAATTACAAATGGATTGGTTATATCCAAATCAAAAATGAATATTTTCCAAACAAAAATAAAAAATTTGGGTCATATTATTCATCAGGGAGAAATTATTCCCATTACAAGATGTATAGAATTTGCTGCTAAATTCCCCGACAAAATTATTGATAAAACCCAAGTACAAAGATTTTTGTGTAGCCTGAATTATATTTCAGCCTATTATAAGAATTTATCTCTTGATGTTGCTGTCTTATATGACAGACTGAAAAAATCTGCCACATCATGGTCTGAAATTCATACCAAGGCAGTTAAAAAAATAGAAAAAAATGTTCAAGCATTGCCATGTCTTATGCTTTGAAACCCAGGTTGGGGAAAAATTATTGAAAAATATGTTTCTGACATAGGTTATGGTGGAATTCTTAAACAAATAAATACCCATACCAAGCAGGAGTATTTAGTCAGATATCATTCTGGCAAATGAAATAATAGTCAAAAGAATTACGCTACTATAGCTAAAGAAATTCTTGCTATAGTGAAGTGTGTCATGAAATTCCAGGATGATATGTACAATATAAAGTTCTTAATAAGAACAGACATCAATGCAGCCAAATTCATGTTTCAAAAAGATTTTAACATGATGTTTCAAAGCAAATGTTCGCTAGATGGCAATCTCATTTAGCCCCAATCGATTTTGAAATTCAATATCTTAAGGAAAAAGAAATTCATTGCCAGATTTTGTACACGTGAATATTTGGAAGTACAACCTCATGCATCTTGCATGGACTACACCTACTCCTCATAGGTGTAGAAGCAGAGGCAGAGGCTCCGCCCAAAGCCGAGGCAAAGGAGGGAGTAATACTCCATATACTCCTAATATTCCAAGAGTTATACTCACAGAATCAGGCTCATCGAGCCAACAACCAGATTCATCTATCCTAAAACTCCAAAATTTGGAGGATGACAGGAATCAATATTTGATTCAGTCAGACAAGGAAGTAATAATTTACTTATCTGATGAGGAAAAAACTAGCTCAATGACCCGTGGCTTCTTATTAACCGGTATGCAAAAAAATTCCGCTATCCCTTCAGAGAAGGGAAAAATAGGATGTACTATGATATATTCTTACAACAACAGGTTTTGGAGATATTACTTCATTCTAGCATAATAAGCTAGGAGTGGAAAAGAACTTTTTAAAGTTTTACCTAAGGAAGATAATATCTCCTTATGAATGGGGTATCAGACCATTCCGATAAAAGGAATTCATAATTTCTAGGACATCCATACAGATGGCCTTTAATTATGTCGATTATATCGATGCCTTCACTCATACATTTTATTACGAGAATAAAAAACATGCTCGTACATGGTGGATTAAATTCAATCCAGAAATTTTCAGGAACATCCAAAATGACCAAAGTCTTCCCGGATGGATATTTCCATGGTGGAATGTTATAGGACCTGATATTCAAGTCCTACCAGACCCTTATATAGGTTTCTATAAAGATTGGGTATAGGTAGCACCATGTGTTACTCTCGATAACCTCTTCGATTTTATCGAGGGATCTGCATCATTTTTTTCTTTATGCAAACAGGCATCCCATGGATATGGAAGTGGATTCCAGAAGCAAGGGAAAATTCCCAAGGCATTCTTTGTCTTAAAAGGAAATTCCTTGTTAGGTTTTGGTCCAAACTTTTGGAACAAGACAAAGGGGATCCAACGAAGAAGTATGGTTCTTCGTTAGAGGAAGAAATTACTTCCTTAATTAGGTCCTTCAAATATGTTCATAACAGGAAGAGACAAGAAGATGACACATCTTCTTTTTTTCTCCAAATTGGAGAAAGTTATGAAAATGAAAAATCATCAAATTTCTGAGGAAGATTTAATGACAGCTTATCTTGATAAAATTAAAGCTGATTTTTTTGAAAAATTACAAGAACACAACAGTCCATATTCTGAGCCATCCACCTCCTCAATGAAGGATGTTCAAGACGACAATCCCTATGGATGCCTGGCTGTAGAATCACAACCGTTGGATGAAGAACCAACCATAGAATACCTCTTCGACAACCTAATAGAAGTTGTGTTACAGAAGGTCAAATCCAAGGAAGCATCCCAAGGAAATCAGAAGATGCTGGAATAGTCAAGATCCCCCCATCAATGACGAAAGAGAAGCGTAACTACCAACAATCAATTTGGAGACGCGTATCCGCCATTATTGTTAGAAAATCTGGCAATGAAAATCTGGCAATGAAAATCCGGTAATGGTGTGGTGGACCCCATCAACAATGGCAGCATATTTTTTTAATAAAAATCAAATTTGTATATATTTTTTATAATACTCCATTTTATGGGGTTTTTCTGTGTTTCCTCCTTTTTACCATTGTATGGGAAGATGGTTGATCAAAAGCAAATTGTTGGCAGAATTCTCCTAATTGAGTTTTTTTTTCTATCAACCCATGTTTTTTTAATTGTTTTGTAATTTTAAATCATTACAGAGAGATAATCCCCCTTCCATACATTTTCAGATTAATTGACCATGGGAATAAAGATCCCATTGGATCTGAGAACTTCCAGATTCTCTCCTTAAACTTTCTTAATCTTTTCAGCAAAAAGAGAGGGAAGTCTCTGCTAAAAAAGACATCCTTATACCATCTAAAAGATGTAAGGGTAGGACATCTGTGGTTTTGTAACAGAGTTCGAATATTATCATAATTGGTAGTATAACTACCAGTAAAATGCTCTAATACTATTAATAATAAAGTTAAAAAATCATTGGGTTTTGCTTCATTACCCTATTGTTGAATGGAATTGAGGATTGAAATTTTCTGGTCTTGAGTGAGATAATTATCCCACCAACCTTTAAGCGGACTAGTAAAACCATCAATGATCATTTTCACAGTGCGTGCATCACTCTGGTTATTGCCTTTTGTGGCAGCAGCATACATGATCATTTTATGACATGTTCTAAAAATTTGACTATCGGAACCACCATCGATGTTCCATTCTACAATTTCAGTACCCGAATAGGCAAGTAGAATTATTCCTATAAGCCTGTTCTTCGACCAAGACATCCATAGGAGTTGATCTGGGGTAATAATAACTTTCTGAACCTACTCTAGATTTCCAATTACTTTTTATAGAAGTAATTTGTTCTTTTTCTTTATCTGTATTTATTATTTTAATAGTAGAACTACTAGGTTTATTAATACAAGAGTTCTGGGTAGTAATTTTTAATTCTTTGAATTGAGAGATAATTTCTCCAAGATCTTCTACTGAAGAATATTTTTTTTTCTTTCAAAGGTTAATACCATCCATAGAAGGAGGCGATTGAATATTAGCTGGAATTTCCAGAAGTTTTTCCTACTGTGGTGTACTAGAATCTTTAATTCTTTGTGTTTCTATAAGAGACCTTAGTCTATCAATTTTTTCCTGTAGTAGACTTATTTGTTCACCAATATTTTTAGGCGAATATTTGTATGGTTATTTTTTAAAATAAATTATTGATATGATCAATAGTTGGGCCATTTGTAAGAGTTTAATGTAAAATCTTCATAAATGGCTGAGCTTGTAAATCATTGTCACTATTATCTTTTTGTTTAGACCAACTGGCTCATCTGGAGGATATAAACTCCTAAGGACTTTTTTAGAATCCAGATGCCAAATACCTTCAATAGAGTTGACATTAAGAAGGACATAGTCCTCTACAAACCATCTAACAAATAGTTTGAATTCTTGTTTAATTTTTAGTTTTGAATAAAATTGATCTCTAATAGAGCATACTTCTTCCTTCGTAAAGAATGAAAGAACCATTTCCTAAAAAGATCATATTGATTACTATTGAAATTATCCTTTATGATCTATCTAAGAGCCGATCAAGGAGAATAATTTAAAACATTAGGTTGAATATTATTCCAATCAACCATTTTTTATCCATCTTTAAAATAATCAGAATATCCCATCTCACTGGGTGATAAATCTATAAGATCATTTTTTATTCCTTGTGGAATCTGGTTATTACCAGTTTTCATTTTATTAACTTCTTATTCTCGAGATATCTCAGAAGGAGATGTGACCTTATAAAGGTTTTCATTAACTCGAGATGTAGATGTTCTAGAAGTAGAACATCTGGAAATGTCTTCAAAAGGAGAAATATGATAATTAGAAGACATATAGATCTACCTAACTTAGGTATTTCTGTAGAAAATTGAAGATGGATATTACTATCGGTAGTTTGAACTACTTGAGCGATCTGTGTGTCTGTCCTTGTTTGGACTGGAACTACTTTCTCAATTTTCCAGTCATCTAGATATTCGATTTCATCCCAACTAATTGGTCGTCGAGTTATGATTTTGGACCGATTGGCCAAATTGGTTTCTATTAAAACCGTTTATCCTTTTCTTTTATCATCAATAATTTTGCAATTTGGATTCAAGGTATCCAAGTCATGAAAATATATTCGGTAACAGATACACATAATCTCAGTTTCAAGCATGTAATTGTACCCATGAGCTTTTACATATAATGTTAGAGCATGTAGAATATTGGGGTCAGATAAAGACAAAGTTAGGTTGGGTTTGACATTAAAATAAACTGGACCATATGCCAAACTTGATTGCATAGAACCCATTAAAGATTATCTCCAATCTAGGTTTCTAGCATCCCTAAGGACTGCCATAAAACTTTCGGGGAGACCTTCCATAGTCAATGATTTAAAAGCAATGTGCACTAAACCAATATGTAAAAAATTTGTAAAAAAGCTTTTGATATCTTTCAATATCAATATCAAAAAATAACTATATATTTTTTTATTATCTATTTGGATAGATTCTTCAATAGTTTTTATAACATGTCTATTTATGAAATTATCAAAAATACCATAGTTATAAATTTGTTTCATAGAAACTAATAGAATTGTCCATTTATTCAATGCATCAAGCTGTTGTGGAAGTTCATATTCTTCCGATCTAGCATTCTTAACATTATGTTTATAATTTTGTTTGAAAATATTCAAATTCATTCGATTTTATGATGAATTATACCACGTACATGATGGAAACATGCTCGTACTTAAGCAATATGATCTAAGGAAATCGTTTCGTGGATGAATATTGGCAATATCTCGAATTAATCATGAGAAGGGTTGTTAAGCAAGAGAATGATATTTTGTGAAGAACATGTTTATTGAAGGAAAAGGGAGAACATATCCTAATACAGGTTGAGATCTACCATAATGTATCAATGCCAGACTTATTGGAGAAAGCAAGGTTGGTTAATATTACCTTTAAGCTGAAGAAAACCCCATCCTACGACTTTAACAATCAATGCTCATGGTTTGACTCGGGTTCTTCTAATTACAAACGAGGAAGGGGCAAACCGTGGGGAAGCTGTGGTCCTACAAAGGCGAATATCATACAATAAGTAGGCTTGCACCTATCAATCCCTTCTCCCCTTCGTATGCATGGATAGGTCTTATCTATGAAACCCAATATCGAGCTTGTATACACTCCTCAATTATGACACACGATGTTGGAAAATTATGTTTTGAATCAAAGCACACCCATGTTTCTTCTACTCTTACACTCTTTTTTCGGTAGATGATTTCTGGTTTTACTTCCCACTAAAAATCTATGTTTTGAAATAAAAGGAGTTTCCGATTCTTGATTTGCTGAAATAATCTCATCTTCCCTTTCTCCAAGTGGTTTTCTAGATCAAGAAAATCAATCACAATTTATGGTTTCAATTTCTCCTCTTTTTTTCATGCAAAACCCATCTTTTCAACAAAAAAATAGTTTTAAAAACATTACAAAATTGAGTCACGTGGTCAATTATATTCCTTTTTTTCCTTTTTTTTATCTAGTTGTAGAACATCATGCAATAGAAATGCAAACCATGTTTTAGGTAACCAACATTGTCGCACAATTTCGACACGGGAAATTAGTGGTTCTTATTTTCTATTCCAAAATCATTACATTGTAAAACTAAATGCAAAACTAGACACATGTCTTAAATAAATAATTTTAAAAAAACTCAAAATCAAAAGTTTTAGAATTGGGGTCTAAAATACAGTTTTAGAACTGTATCCTAGGATTGTAGAAATCCTAATCTTTGTAGATAGCCTAAAAGTCTCATTCACAGGGGATTATTATACAACAATCCCTAACATCTAGAATTGAATATAAATAAATGGCTCGAGATTCAATTTTTTTCTGGAATATTCAAACTTTGCACAGGCAACAAGGCTTGTACCTATCCATCCCTTCTCTCCTCCGTACGCAAGGATATGTCTTATCGACGAAAACCAATGTCGAGCTTGTATACACTCCTCAAATATGACATATGATGTTGGTAAATTATGTTTTACATCAAAGCACACCCATGTTTATGCTACTCTAACACTCTTAGTTTCAGTACCTTATTTCTAGTTTTACTTCCCACTAAAAAATTCTGATATAATTATAAGGAGTTCCAATTATTGATTTTCTAAAATAATTTTATCTTCCATTTTATCCAAGGGATTTTCTAGATCAAGAAATATATCACAATTTTAGGTTTCATTTTCTTCTCTTGTAATTCATTGAAAACCCATATTTTTAAGAAAATTTTACTAAATTGAGTCATGTGGTCAACTATATTCATTTTATGTTTTTGTCTTCTATTAGTAGAAAGCCGTGCAATCGCATTGCGGGCCAGGCTTTGAATAACCATCGTTGCCGCACAATTTTGACATGGGAAATTAGTAATTCTTAATTCCTAGTCCAAAATCACTGGATTGTAAAACTGAATGTAAAAATAGTTGTCCTAAAATTCAATTCAAACTTAGGGATTCTAGATACTTGTCTTAAAAAATGATTTAAAAGAAAACTCAAAATCAAGAGTTTATGAATTGGGATCTAAAATACGGGGTTTAGAGCTGTATTCTAGGTTTGTGGAAAGACTAATCTCTGTGGCTAGCCTAGGTTCCTCCTTCACAAGGATTATTATACGTTGATCCCCGACATCAAGAGTTGAATGTTGATAAATGGCTCGAGATTCAAGACTTTTTCTCAAATATTCAAAATTTCCACAGACAAAAAGTAGGCCAACACCTATCAATCCATTCTATCCTCCGTACGTAGGGATAGAGGTCTTATCGATGAAATCCAACGCCGAGCTTGCATACACTCCTCAATTATGACACACGATGTTGGAAAATTATGTTTTGCATCAAAGCACACACACGTTTCTGCTACTCTAACACTATTTGTTTCGGTATCTAATTTCTAGTTTTACTTCCCACTAAAAATCTATGTTTTGAAATAAAAGGAGTTTCCGATTCTTAATTTGCTGAAATAATCTCATCTTCCTTTTTCTCCAAGTGGTTTTATAGATCAAGAAAATCTATCACAATTTAAGGTTGCATTTTCTCCTCTTGTATTTCATGCAAAACCAATCTTGTTTACAAAAAATTAATTTTAAAAATGTTCCAAAATTGAGTCATGTGGTCAATTATATTCCCTTTCATTTTTGTCTTGTAGTAGAACATCGTGCAATCACAGTGTAGGCCAGGTTTTATTTAACCACCGCTGTGGCACAATTTCGACACGAGAATTAATAATTATTATTTGTAATCCAAAATCACTACATTTTAAAACTGAATGCAAAACTAGTCTTTCTAAAATTCAATTCAAACTTAAGGGTTCTAAATACATGTCTTAAATAAATTATATAAAGCATACAAAAAAAATTAAGAGTTTAAGAATTGGGATCTAAAATACGATTTTGGAACAATATCCTAGGTTTGTAGAAGACTAATCTTTGTAGATAGTCTAGGTTTCTCCTTCATAGGGGATTTTTATACGAGGATCCCCAACATACAGAGTTGAATGTCAATAAATGGCTCAAAATTCGAGACTCTTTTTCAAATATGCAAACTTTCGACAAGCAACAAGTAGGCTTGCACCTATCCGTTCCTTCTCTCCTCCATACGCATGGATAGGTCTTATTGATGAAACACAACGTCGAGCTTGTAAACACTCCTCAATTATGACACATGATGTTGGAAAATTATGTTTTGCATCAAAGGACACCCATGTTTATGCTAATCTAACACTCTTTGTTTCGGTAGCTAATTTTTGGTTTTACATCCCACTACAAATCTATGTTTTCAAAATAAAAGGAGTTTCCGATTCTTTATTTGCTGAAATAATCTCATCTTCCCTTTTCTCCAAGTGCTTTTCTAGATCAAGAAATCTATCACAATTTCAGGTTGCATTTTCTTCTTTTGTGATTCATGCAAAATCCATATTGTTCAGAAAATGTTACTAAATTGAGTCATGTGGTCAACTATATTCATTTTTTGTTTTTGTCTTCTTTTAATTGAAAGCCGTGCAATCGCAGTGAATAATGATCGTTGCCGCACAGTTTCGTCACGGGAAATTAGTAATTCTTATTTCCTAGTCCAAAACAACTTGATTGTGAAACTGAATGTAAAACTAGCCGTTCTAAAAAATTCAATTGAAACTTAGGTGTTCTAGATACATGTCTTAAACAAATAATTTAAAAAGCAAACTCAAAATCAAGAGTTTATGAATTGGAATCTAAAATACAATTTTGGAACTGTATTCTAGGTTTGTAGAAAGACAAATCTCTGTAGATAGCCCAGGTTCCTCCTTCACAAGGATTATTATACGAGGATCCCCAACTTCAAGAGTTGAATATCGATAAATGGCTTGAGATTTGAGATTTTTTCACAAATATTCAAAAAGTAGGCCATCACCTATCTATCAATTCTATCCTCCGTACGCATGCACAGGTCTTATCGACAAAACCCAGCGTCAAGTTTGCATATACTCCTCAATTATCACATACGATGTAGGCAAATTATGTTTTGCACCAAAGCCACCCATGTTTCTGCTACTCTAACACTCTTTGTTCCAGTACCTGATTTCTTATTTTACTTCCCACTAAAAATATATGTTTTGAAATAAAAGGAGTTTTCGATTCCCAATTTTCTAAAATAATATCATCTTCCCTTTTCTCTAAGTGCTTTTCTAGATTAAGAAAATCTATCACAATTTAAGGTTGTATTTTCTCCTCTTCTATTTCTTGCAAAACCTATCTCATTTAAAAATGTTTAGTTTTAAAAAAGTCACTAAATTGATTCATGTACTCCATTATATTCCTTTTTGTTTTTGTCCTCTAGTAGTAAAAAACTATGCAGTCGCAGTGCAGGCTGAGTTGTGAGTAATCACTGTTGTCGCACAGTTTCGAAACGAGAATTAGTAATTTTTATTTCCTAATCCAAAATCATTGGTTGGTAAAACTGAATACAAAACTATCCATTCTAAAATTCTATACAAACTTAAGGGTTTTAGATACATGTCTTAAATAAATAATTTTAAAAGCAAACTAAAAATCAAGAGTTTTATAATTAGGATCTGAAATATGGTTGTAGAACTGTATCCTAGGTTTGTTGAAAGTCTAATATTTGTAGATAGCCTAGGTTTCCCCTTCACAATGGATTATTATATGAGGATCACCAACATCGAGAATTAAATTTCAATAAATGGCTAGAAATTCGAGAATTTTTCTCGAATATTCAAACTTTCCATAAGCAACAAGTAGGACTGTATCCATCCATTCCGTTTCTCCTACGTACGCCGGGATAGGTATTATCGATGAAAACCAACGTCGAGCTTGTATGCACTTCTAAATAATGACATACAATGTTGGAAAGTTATGTTTTGCATCAAAGCACAACAACGTTTCTGCTACTTTAAAACTCTTTGTTTCAGTACTTGATTTCTGGTTTTACTCCCCACTAAAAAAACTATGCTTTGAAACAAAAGGAGTTTTCGATTCTTGATTTGCTAAAATAATCTCATCTTCCATTTTCTCCAAGTTTTTTTCTATATCAAAAAAATATCTCTAAAATCCAAGTTATGTTTTCTTCCCATGTAATTCATACAAAACCCATATTGTTTACAAAAATTTACTAAATTGAGTCACGTGGTCAACTATATTGATATTTTTTAATTTTGTATTCTATTAGTAGAAAACCGTGCAATCGCAGTGCATAATAGGTTTTTGAATAACCGCCATTGTCGCACAATTTGGACACAGGAAATTAGTAATTCTTATTTCCAAATCCAAAATAACATGATTGTATAACTGAATGCAAAACCAGCCGTTCTAAAATTCAATTCAAACTTAAGGTTTCTAAATACATGTTTTAAAAAAATAATTTAAAAGTAAACTAAAAATTAAGAGTTTAAGAATTGGGATCTAAAATACGATTTTGGAACAATATCATAGGTTTGTACAAAGACTAATCTTTGTAGATAGCCTAGGTTTCTCCTTCACAGTCGATTATTAAATGAGGATCCCCAACATCAAGAGTTTAATGTCAATAAATGGCCCAAGATTTGCAAATTTTTCTCAAATATGCAAACTTTCCACAAGAAACAAGTAGGCTCGCATCTATCCATCCTTATTCTCCTCCGTACGCAGGGATGGGTCTTATCGATGAAACCAAATGTCGAGCTTGTACACACTCCTAAATTATAGCACACGATGGTAGAAAATTAAGTTTTGCATCAAAGCACACCCATGTTTCTACTGCTCTAAAACTTTTGTTTCGGTAGCTGATTTTTGGTTTTACTTCCCATTAAAAATCTATGTTTTGAAATTAAAAGAGTTTCCAATTCTTGATTTCCTGATATAATCTCATCTTCCCATTTCCCCAAGTGCTTTTCTAGATCAAGAAAATCTATCAAAAGTTAAGGTTGCATTTTCTCCGCTTGTATTTCATGCAAAATCCATCTTGTTTACAACAATTTAGTTTTAAAAATGTTACTAAATTGAGTCATGTGGTCAATTATATTACCTTTTCATTTTTGTCTTATAGTAGTTGAACATCATGCAGTCGTAGTGTAGGCCGGGATTTTAGGTAACCGCCGTTGTCGCACAATTTCGACACGGGAAATTAGTAATTCTTATTTCCTAATAAAAAATCATTAGATTATAAAACTTGCAGTAAAACTAGTCTTTCTCAAATTCAATAGAAACCTAAGGGTGTTAGACACGTGTTTTAAACAAATAATTTAAAATTAAACTCAAAATCAAAATCAAGAGTTTTAGTATTGGTATCAATACTACGGTTTTAGAACTGTATCCTAGGTTTGCAGAAATCCTAATCTTTATAGACAGCCTAAGTTTCTCCTTCACGGGGGATCATTATACAAAGATCCCCAACATCGAGAATTGAATATCAATAAATGGCTCAAGATTCGAGACTTTTTCCTTAATATTAAAACTTTCCTTAAGCAACAAGTATGACTGTACCTATCCATCCCGTTTCTCCTCTATACGCCAAGATGGGTCTTATCGATGAAAACCAACGTCGAGCTTGTATACACTTCTAAATAATGACCTACAATGTTGGAAAATTATGTTTTGCATTAAAGCACGCCCATGTTTTTGGTACTCTAACACTCTTTGTTTCAGTACTTTAATTCTAGTTTTACTCCCCACTAAAAAAACTATGCTTCGAAACAAAAGGAGTTTCCGATTCTTTATTTGCTAAAATAATCTCATCTTCCCTTTTCTCCAAGTGCTTTTCTAGATCAAGAAAATATCTCACAATTCCAGGTTACGTTTTCTTCTCATGTAATGTATACAAAACCCATATTGTTTACAAAATGTTACTAAATTGAGTCACATGGTCAACTATATTGTATTTTTCATTTTGTATTCTATTAGTGGAAAACTGTGCAATCACAGTGCATGCCAGATTTTGAATAACCGCCGTTGTCGCACAATTTGGACATAGGAAATTACTAATTCTTATTTCCAAATCCAAAATTACATGATTGTAAAACTGAATGCAAAACTAGCAGTTTTAAAATTTAATTAAAACTTAAGGGTTCTAGATAAATGTCTTAAATAAATAACTTAAAAGTAAACTCACAATTAAGAGTTTAAGAATTGGGATCTAAAATACGGTTTTGGAACAATATCCTAGGTTTGTAGGAAGAATAATCTTTGTGGATAGCCAAGGTTTCTCCTTCGCAGGGGATTATTATATGAGAATTCCCAACATCAAGAGTTGAAATTCAATAAATGGCCCAAGATTCGAGCATTTTCTCAAACATGCAAACTTTCAACAAGCAACAAGTAGGCTTGCATCTATCCATCCCTTCTCTTCTTCGTACGCATGGATAGGTCTTATAGATGAAATCTAATGTCGAGCTTGTATACAATCCTCAATCATGACAAACAGTGGTGGAAGATTATGTTTTGCATCAAGGCTTACCAATGATTATGCTTTTCTAACACTCTTTGTTTCGGTAGCTGATTTTTAGCTTTACTTCCTATTAAAAATCTATGTTTTAAAATAAAAGGATTTTCCAATTCTTGATTTGCAGAAATAATCTCATCTTCCCTTTCTCCAAGTCATTTTCTAGATCAAGAAAATCTATCAAAAATTAAGTTCGCATTTTCTCCTCATTTATTTCATGCAAAACTTATCTTGTTTACAACAATTTAGTTTCAAAAATGTTTTTAAATTGAGTCATGTGGTCAATTATATTACATTTTCATTTTTGTCTTCTACTAGTAGAACATCGTGCAATTGCAGTCCAGGCCGGGTTTTAGTAACCGCCGTTGTCGGAAGCTGATTTCTGGTTTTACTTCCCACTAAGAATCTAGGCTTTTAAATAAAATAAGTTTCTGATTCTTGATTTGCCAAAATAATCTCATCTTCCCTTTTCTCCAAGTGCTTTTCTAGATCAAGGAAATCTATCACAATTTAAGGTTGCATTTTCTCCTTTTGTATTTCAGGCAAAAAACCTATCTTGTTTACAACAATTTAGTTTTAAAAAATATACTAAATTGAGTTATGTGGTCAATAATATTGCTTTTTTTGTTTTTGTCTTCTAGTAGTAGAAAATCGTGCAATCACAGTGCAGGCCCGATTTTGACTAATCGATGTTGCCCCACAGTTTTGACACGGGAAATTAGTAATTCTTATTTCTTGATCCAAAATCATTGGTTTGTAAAACTGAATGCAAAACTAGCCATTCTAAAATTCAATAAAAACTTAAGGGTTTTAGATACATGTCTTAAATAAATACTTTAAAACCAAACTAAAAATCAAGATTTTTTAATTAGGATTTGAAATTTGGTTTTAGAACTGTATCTTAGGTTTGTAAAAAGTCTAATTTTTTTAGATTGCCTAGGTTTCTCCTTCACAGGGGATTATTATACGAGGATCACCAACATTGAGAAGTGAATTTCAATAAATGGCAAGAGATTCAAGACTTTTTCTCGAATATTTAAACTTTCCATAAGCAACAAGTTGTACTGTACCTATTCATCCCGTTTCTCCTTTGTACGCCGGGATAGGTCTTATCGAGGAAAACCAACGTCGAACTTGTATACACATCTAAGTAATGACATACAATGTTGGCAAATTATGTTTTGCATCAAAGCATACCAATGTTTCTGCTACTCTAACACTCTTTGTTTCAGTACTTGATTGGTTTTACTCCCCACTAAAAATCTATGCTTAAAAAAAAGGAGTTTTCGATTCTTGATTTGCTAAAATAATCTCATCTTATTTTTTCACCAAGGGCTTTTCTAGATCAAGAAAATATCTCACAATTTTGGGTTGCGTTTTCTTCTTATGTAATTAATGCAAAACACATATTGTTTACAAAATGTTACGAAATTGAGTCATGTAGGTAACTATATTCATTTTTTTCATTTTGTATTCTATTAGTAGAAAGATGTGCAATCGCAGTGCAGACCGGGTTTTAAATAACCGCCGTTGCCACACAGTTTCGATACGGGAAATTAGTGATTCTTATTTCCTAAACCAAAATCACATGATTGTAAAAATGAATTCAAAACTAGCCGTTCTAAAATTCAATTGAAACTTAAGGGTTCTAGATACATGTTTTAAATAAATAATTTAAAAACAAACTCAAAATTTAGAGTTTAAGAATTTGGATCAAAAATACGATTTTGGAACAGTATCCTCGGTTTCTATAAAGACTAATCTTTGTAGATCGCCTAGGTATCTCCTTCACAGGGAATTATTATACCAGGATCCCCAACATCAAGATTTGAATGTCAATAAATGGCTCACGATTCTATACTTTTTCTCAAATATGCAAACTTTCCACAAGCAACAAGTAGGTTTGCACCTATCCATCCCTTCTCTCCTCTGTACGCAGGGATAGGTCTTACTGATGAAACCTCACGTCGAGCTTGTATACACTTCTCAATTATGACATACAATGTTCGAAAAAAATTTACACTCATGTTTCTGCTACTCTAACACTCTTTGTTTCAGTAGTTGATTTCTAGTTTTACTTCCCACTAAAAATCTATGTTTTGAAATATAAGGAGTTTCAGATTCTTGATTTGCTAAAAGAATCTCATCTTCCCATTTCTCCAAATGATTTTCTATATCAAGAAAATCTCTCACAATTTTATGTTTCATTTTCTTCTCTTCTAATTCATGCAAAACCCATATTGTTTACCAAATGTTACTAAATTGAGTCATGTGGTCAGCTATATTCATTTTTTTTGTCTTCTATGAGTAGAAAACTTTGCAATCGCAGTGCTGGCTAGGTTTTGAATAAACGTCGTTGCCTCAGAGTTTCGACACAGGAAATTAGTAATTTTTATTTCCTAATCCAAAATCACTGGATTGTAAAACTGAATACAAAACAAGCTGTTCTAAAATTCAGTTCAAACTTAAGGGTTCTAAATACATGGGAGGTCGTCGCCGTACCTCTCAAAGATACTATTTTTAAGCCCAATATGCTTACTAAATACAACTAAGTAGATAG
>JAULKM010117000.1:0-21744 GCA_032355605.1 Rubia tinctorum | reverse complement strand
GTGAATGGCCTTCTTCAATGATAGTATCAAAATAAGCTCACATGTAAGTTTTCAAATCTTCAAAGATAGTTTTCAAAGTCTTCCAACAATTCCCTTGTTACCCAAAATCCTCTAGAAAAGTAATAAAAGAACAAAGTTTCTCTTAACTCCCCTTAGAGAATTTCAAGGAAAAATGCCACACATAGAGCACAAAAGTGTACAAAAGTGAATAAAAAAAAAGTCCCAAAATAACCGTATAAAATGGACACACCAAATGGTAGTTACATTTTCCAGCAATACTGAATTATTTTACCTGAGGAGTCTTGGTTTTCCTCTGATAAAAGATCAGCATAGAAACTTACAGCTTTAGAGCCGATTAAATTATGCTCATGTAACCAGTCTCCTTTATCATTTTTAATGGATGAGATAGTTTTCTTTTTATGCTTTGCTTTTACATGTAGATGGAAACATTTAGTATTAGAGTCTCCTTCTTTTAGCCATTTAATTCTTGATTTCTGTTTCCAAAAACTTTCTTGGTTTTTTTAAAATCTAAGGTAAGTTCTGCTTTTGCTTTATTATATTTTGTTATGGTTTCAGAATCTTCATTAAGTTGCAAGTTTTCTTCAGCAATTAAGAATTTTTATTTAGCTGACTTGACTCTATCAAAAATGTTTCAAAAAACATTTTTGTACCATAGCTTTAAAGCCAATTTAGTGTTCTTTAGCTTAAAAGAGAACTTGTTCATTCCTAAAAGGTTGGTGTCAATGCTCCAAGAGTTTTCTATCAGATTTGAAAACTCTGAATGTGAGATCCAATAGTTTTGGAATCTGAAAGGCTTTTATTTTAATGTGGCCTGTTTGTTTGATAGGTTTAGAATTAAAGGTGAGTGGTCTGATTGTTCTCTTGCTAGGGTTTGAACAAATTGTATAGGAAAAGATGAATCCCATAACTGATTAGTTAGGGTTTTGTCTAATCTTTACCAAACCCTACCTTTAGCCCTCATACCAGTCCATGCGCAAATGTTTCTTGAGGTATTAAATGTGGACAGATTAGCTTCTGATATATAATTTTGAAAGTTTTTATTACCTCTTTGATTAGGAGATGAAGGGCCAATGTACTCTTCCAGTTTTTCTACTATGTTAAAATCTCCTATTAAACATAAAGGCTATTGCTTAGATTCAGGAAAAAAAATTCACATCAATTTCCTTTGTTTAATTGTGTATTTGCATTGATGAAGCCTATTAAACAACCTTGCTTGAGGGAGGAGGATTGATTTAAGAAAGGATGATTTCCTCTTCACTAGTAAGTATCTTGAGATTTATAGATTCTTCCCAAAATATCCATATTTTATTTGGTGGCCTGTTATATAAGTTTTTATATCCAATTTTCTGAGCAATGTTCTGCATAGAAACATTTGTAGCATTGGTTCCATTATTGCCATGATAGTTGTTTTATATCTCTTCTTAGTATCTTTTAATCTTATCTGTGTTGGATTGTTTCCAATTCCCCCTAGAATTCCATGATAGTATGTTAAGATTAATCATTTAAACTTGTTTGTTAGGGTTCAATGTGGATCTGGTGGAGATAGTTTTTGGTGTTGATATGTAATTCATTTTATTGTACCTTCTTGGCTTAGGATTTAATTCAGGTTGTTCTTGTGAAATAGTCTGAGAATCCTCTTCTGCATGAAGGTTTGAGAAAGATTTTTCTTGATTTTTTTTTATTTTTTAAGAATGGAAGTTAGTCTTTTTTTTAGATTCCTTTAGGTTTTGCTTAATTTCTGAAAAGTTAGAAGACTTCTTAACTTCTGAGTAAGTGTTTAGACTTTTGGTTTGTTCATTTTTTAACCATTCAAGTATTTTATTTTTGGAAGAGGGGAGTCCCCTACACTGATCTCAATGAAGTCTTTTAAATTATTATCCTTATTACCTGTATTAATAGTGTTTGAGCTAGCAGGTTTTGTATTGAAATCATTATCATTTGATAGGTCTGTGACCTCTGAAGGTTCAATTTGTTATAGTATGTCAAACTGATTTATGTTAGATTGAATTATCATATGATGTTTCATTTTGTCATTTTTAGGAAATTCAGATGCAGAGGAAACATTAAAAACATCCGAGTCAATGGTAACAAAATTTAGCACAGAATCAGATAGTGGCATAGAATGAACCTGGGTCCATTAACACTTCAGAACTTGGCTTAATAATCTCTTTTTCTTCATCAATCTATTGCATCAGTTCCATCTGTTTATCATCTGCAATTTTATCTTGAGTAGAGACAACTTGAGATGGGTTATTAATATTGGTCTTCTGATTAGAATTAGTGTTATTTTTAAGAACTGAAATGTAAACTTTATCTTTTGACAATACCCCTGAGGATGAAGTGCCAACCACATTACCATTTTTCCTTCCTTGTTCACCATTGTGATTGGTCTTCTTACCTGAGGTGGGAATTTCTTTTTGTATCCATGCTGTAAATTTGGAATTAGATGGATCATATTTGGAAAAAAACTAAATTCCCTAGTTTTAGGTAGTTAGTGCAGTATTGAGGGAGACCTTCATATTCTATTTACTGGAAGAAGCTAATTTATTAAACTTAGCCATATTCTTTCAAGAAGTGGTTTAGTAAAATCAACTTCTACACAAACACGGGTAACACGAGTTCTAGTCATATTCAGGGTAGCCTTATCTAATCTAACAGGAGTTCCTATTAGGTTACCAATCGACATCATAGCAGAATAATCAAAAAAATTGTTGTGGTAATCCATATGGGGCAACCCAAACGGAAGCAATTGGTGAATCAACATTAGGGTTAAAATTTGGAACCCACTTGTCATTCTAATTAAGTATGATCCAAAATTTTATTTTTTATGCAACGAGCAACGACAGTAATCATCAGAGAGAGAGAAATGAATTAGAACCTGTTTGTTATCTAAAAAAATTAATATCAGTGTAACCTTTGAATCACGCTGTTGAAAATCCCTTCGAAGTTTCTCCTCTTGGGGATGGCTTCGAGAGAATTTCCTGATAAGCGTCCATCTTAAAGGTTCCTCTAGCTTGTCACATTCTTCATCGCTGAAATCCAATCCTGGCTCCCCTAAATGATTAGTTTGAGGTTTTGGAATAAAGGATGCTCTGTGGGTTTGATTTTCAGTCTGAACGGACAAAGCATTTCGGAGTTCATCATTGAGAGCTTGGATGGTAGGATGGGATTCAGTTTTAGGCTCCACCATAGTGGCATCGCCGACCGGTAAGCGGTGGTGGAAAGCAGAGAGAGTAGGGTTTATCTATTGTTGCCGATCCGAAAATGTTGGAGGAAGAAAATTGCCTCAGAGCCCAATCATCAAATTCTTTCTCATTCCCTTTGTTACTGTTTGATTCACATTAGGGAAACAAATATTAATTTCTAGAATTATTTATAAAATAATATACATAAGTATAAATTGTTTCGCATTATCAAATCTTCTAAAAACATATTAAAGTATTTCATTAATTATTGTCATATCTAGTTCATATAAAAAATTAATATATAATATGTAGTTCATCTTTAATTTATTAATATGTTGTATGTATTAAAAATTATGTAAATCTATTTATAATTTGTCGTAAATATTTTATTTACATATTGTCATCTTTACATATTTTTTATTTCATATCACATGCGACAGATTAATTTAAAAATATGTAGTTCATTTAATATAAAATGTGCTAATAATGATGTTAAAATAATCACATACGAGTACGTAAATATTTTGAAAATGAACATCTAGTGGATATTATTTATAAAAAAATCAATGCAAATCCAAAATACTAGATAATGTATTATATCCATCAACGCTTTAAAAAATTTCTAACAAAATATTTATATTTTATAAATCAAATTATTCAACATCGATAACTATATTGCACCTAAATATCATCAAATCCATCAAAAGCATCATAACCAAATTAAAACTTTACGTATTGTCTTTTCATCTGGATTGGATAGCAGCAAGATATTCAATTTTTTGGCTGACCTCTATAATATAATAATATTTACGAAATAATATTATTTTTTATGAAATTATATAAATATTAATTTTATTAATATTCCACCCATGTACAACTCAAAAAATAAAATTATAACATTATATTTTACATAGAAAATTAAATTTTTGTCTTAAATTTAATTAAGTTAAAGTGTGACAATACTATTTAATATAAGCAAATTCTTGGGAAAGACCGTCTTTCCATAGGAATATGGAAATACGAGGTTGAATTGGAATTATAGAAAGGTAAGGGTTTTAGTTGCAATATTAAAATTTTATCATGCAACATTTAAGAGTGATAGGTTTATGACCAGATTAATACAACCCGAAAATTTTATTTTGATTTCTTCAAATTTACAGTTTAAAGTTTGGTCTTTCCATAACTTATGGAAATACCGTCTTTCAAGAGACGGACTCTTTAATATATTACTATTTGTGTTATATAATTATAAAATAATAGTATTTATATTAAAATAATAGTATTTATTATAAAATAATATAACTATAATTTATAGTATAAAATTAAAAAATATATTATTTTACTCTTAAAAGATTTCATATGAAAATTGTAGTTTCATTTAAATTCTACCTATATACAAAACATCATATAAAATTATAATATTTTAATTGAAAACATAATCATACTTTTGTAATTTATATTTTGACAATAAATATAAAGTATAATCTTGATTTGGAGTTGGAGTTGGGGTTGAGAAAAAAGAGAGGAAAATAGAAGACTAGAGGAATGCCATAAAGAGGAAAAGGGAATCTCAGGCTCAGGGTAAAACTAGGGAATCACGTTACCCCCAATTGGGAGAATTGTAAAACTAGAAATGGAGAAAGAGAATCATAAAAAAGACAAACCAAATACTAACAAAGGTAATCAAGATCTCAGATTTCTTTCCCTTTCCTAATTCACCCCAACCGAATGCCTCCTAAGAATATTGCACGTTGCATAATAAATTTTTAATATTGCAACTAAAACATTTTACCTTTTTATAATTGTAATTCAACCCCATATTTCCATATGCTTCTGGAATTTCCCAAAACTTTGCCTTCAACATTTCTAAAATTCATTATAGTATTATTTAAATGTAATACACATTTTAAATTAATTCTTTAATCTTAAAAAAACTTTTCTACTAAATGAAATAATTTAGTAGCTTAAGTGATGGAAAGTTTTAGCAGTTTTCTTGTTACGAGTTTAGAAGTTATTTTTACCGTGAATATGGAAAATAGTATAGATGTGACAAAATGTCCGGCAAAATGAGTTACTAAAATAGTCCCTCGCCCCAGTTATAATACACATATTTCCTCATAAATTCCTCCAACTTTGGGTGGAGGGCTAACTATGAACCCTATAGTGTTTGGGGCAAATGCAATTAGAAAACTAAATCTAAAGTTTTCTTGGCACGCAATAAACATGCTCTCATGTCCAACCCCATTCGCTTTTACCTCAAAAAAGAAGAGGTATTCTAAAAAGGTGTACAACCGAGCCATTGGACTCGACACCTTTGAAACCACTTCTATCTCAAAATGAGAAAATGAGTCCTTCAAATAAGATAATGTCTGGAGGGATACACGACATTTCTGAATGTGTATCTCGTCTTCTGTGACTGAAGTCTGAATACAAATTCTAGATGAATGATTCTCCAAAGTAGGTGAGAGGTAAAATTCTTCTACCTGCCCTTTATTAGCTTCTACCTTTAGCAATTGGGACCTTCTAATGATGTTACACCGAGATTTGGCTCTAAACCCTTTGAGTGCAATGTTCTACGGTGCTGAGATCTATTGATACAAGACTGAAGTGGTGTCAGCCCTTTTCATAGTGTAACTAATTTTGATGGGAATATACACTAGTGCAGGACAGGTGCATAGGCACCAGTTAGAGGCCGCATAGGCACAGATTTTTTGGCTCCTTAGAAAACTGAAGCTTGTGTGGGGTTGCTGGATGGGGAATTCCAACACTGGTTATGTATACCAGTGCTGATATTATGAGCATCAGTTTTGAGGATCCGATGCCTATGATAAGAACTGGTGCATTAGTGTACACCGATCCCTTTAAATTTGAGTGGTTCATACAGGTGGTTTTTTTATTTTTCTACCGGTAGTTTTGTGTACCGATGCCATTTATTTACCAAAAATATATATTTTAATGATCTAACACGAGCATCAGTTGAATGATATAAACCGGGGCTAATTAATCTGCACTGATAAAATGTTGTTAGTTTGTACTGGTTGGAGGTTTAAATTTGAGCACTCATTGAAGAATGATGCCATTGCTAATAGTTGGCATCGGTTGAACTGTAAATATTTTTGCAAATTTTCCAGCACCGGTTGTATTGAGTATCGGTGCTAGCGTTGAATACCATTTGCAATGCGATATTTGAATATTCATATGCCTCATCCCAGACCCAATCCGAGAAAATATTAGTGATCTAACGTACATTGGCTACTGTAATAGTTGATTAAAGTACGAATTAAAATGAATCGAATGAATGTAAATAAATAAAACTCCACGAAACAAAAATTATGCAAGAATACCAAACGATTAACGTGAAAGTGCTTTTAATCTATCACTCAAAAATACCCTACAAAGAATATAAATCATCCACTTAATTTGAACATATTTTGCATAACCTGCAACGAAGTGGAAATTATTAGGAATAAACCTGTACCCAAGCCCTATACCATCTCTTAACGACACGTTGCAACTCATAAGGATGGTATGATCCGCATCCCTCTGGAAAGACCTGTGAATTTAACATGTATGGATTAAGGAAAAATTAATCAATAAGTAGGGAAAATGCATGTTTGTTAAGTATGTTGGGTAGTTACCTCAAGGATATTTGTAGAAGTTTCCCTGAGCAACAATTCTTCTAGGGATAACATGACATAGTATCTACATTCCTAACAACTGTTCTGACGTCAATGTTAGAAAAAACAAAGAAAAGAGGATTTGTTATAATGTGTCAATCTAAACATGAAACGAAGGCAAATTTGCAACATTTTGGCTCGTATGACTTACATTAGACGATTCAATCTTCATCTTCTCCTTCTGATATCTATTAGCAAGCCTGCGAATATATAAGCTGAAAATATTAGGAACTTCTATGTTATGAAAAGAAATACTTATAGTTAAAAGAATAGATGCATAAGGTTTCCCTATAAAATAAACCTGGAAATAACTTGGGTGTATATTTCATGGTTGGGTAGGATTCCTCCAGTCAACATGTCGATGGTGTAAACTTGATCTGCACCAGGCTCGATGAGGATAAGGAACCAACGATCACTGCGTTCAAATGAAAAGACATGATACCGTTGTAATTGAAGAACGAGGACAGAAGAGGTACTAGGTTTAGTATCTTTTGGTTTGCCTTCTTATGTAGGACACCACATATATGTCACCCTTAGATTCCTTCATTTTTAGGGAAATGTATTCAACCCATGGGTTAATTACCTGACCTATGAACTCTCTGTCTAGGATTCCAAGGTTCGATAGGCAAAGTTGGATGTCTCCATTTTTAGTCTCAAATACTTGTTCCCAAAGGTAGCTGTGATTATAAACAATGTAAGATGATTAGAAAATTATAGAAAACTAGAAAATTTTGAGGGAATGAAGAACAATGTTATAGGTTAAACTTACCACATCTATACATCTAATTATGCTTTGGGGATCCAGGCCATTGAATGCAAATTTCCCAGCTTACACCCAAAAATTATATGAGTTGATCTATGTTGACTGGTCCATTCTCGAGCAAATATGGACAACTGGTGGACTGGTGCTCAATACATTCTGTGACCTTTTACTTGCACGTACTTCACAACCTCTTTGACCATTTTGATGAACTCTGCCATCGTCATATAATCCTATAGTAGGCGCTTGTTGACAATCTGCATGGAAAAAGTTAAACGAATGTCACCAATTTGGTTGTATATAAAAATAAGTCGTAAATATGATACAGTATTTTAAACTTACTGGTCTTAGAGGCCTCTCTGGTGCAATTTCTTGCCTAGAGGGTTGAAATTGCTGCTAGAGCCGAGCTGAGAAAAAAATAGTTTCAATCAAATATAATAGAAGCACAATAATTGAGGTTTTATAATATATAATTTACGATGAAATGAGATAAGTAGAACAGGCCAGGTAATTTTATTTGTAGTAACATCATCATCGGTCACATCTAATATTTGCACTTTACCGTCCAGATTTTTTTATTCTTCTCGGCAATGTCCTTTGCATCTTCACTTGGCGGGGCATCTTTGTCGTTGACCAAACTGATTGGCCAATCAATCACACTTTCCAACCCCTCTTTGACGTCTTTTAATTGGTGGTTAGTAGATAGCAATCTTTCCTTGGCCTGTATGATTGGCACGCAGATCTGGACATGAGCTACTCCACCTGGTGCAGCCTCCCTACGCCGCAATTTTGGCAACAAGCTAGAGGCTACCATGATCTTGACCCCATTAATGCTCTTTATGAACATGCTTACCATTTCACCATTTTGTATGTTTAAAAAAAATTAGAAATCGTGGTTTTATTATACAATGTAATGAAACAAATGAAACAAATGCTAAGTTTAAAATAGGGAAGGTAGGGTTGTCCTACCTCCTTAGAGTCCTCCTCGTTGCTAAGATCATATACATAAATGCTAGAACCCGTGGATAGATTGACCATTTCCTTTTCAATGAAGAACTTTGAGTCATCGAGGCAGGCGGGGATAGGTACAACACTTGTAGCTGTGATCCCCTTGACCAACTGGCTCGTATATGCGACCATTGCTTTCACCACTGGCTACTCTATGACAGCTTTCTTTGACTCTTTTGGATTCTTTGGGGTGTTGCTTCTTCACTTGCTCCTCACAATATTGGTATAGCTATCCCGGCCTTCTCTTCAGTCAATGTCCCCTTGTAGCGACCGGGGTGATCCTTCTTCTTCGTCGCCTTAATCAATATGTCCCCCCAGGTACCAATAGTGTGTCCTTCGCGGCCTCTTCATTCATCCTTATCTGTTACAACATGATTTCATAAATTATAGGAAACATTATACGATGTGTACATGTGTAAATAAATCACAAGATTGAAAACTAATGAACATGAATCTCGTACTTACAATGTCCTCGGCAATAGCCTGCACTTATGGGATGGTGTACACTTTATCCTTCCGCCGGTTGGATTCTAGGTACACTACAGATTTGTCTATCTTGATTCAACCTCCTCCTTAAAAAATATTTCATCAATCAACTTTCATCTCTCATGTTCTCTTTGTTCCTCAGGGAGCTTCACCAGAGTTGCCTGGTTGCCTTTCTTGCAAGTGTGGTGGGTGTAATTATTTTGCCTTGAAAGCTCGCTAACTGTTTTCCAATTTTTTTGACACAATCATAGGTTACGTTAGCCATAAGATGAGTCAAATATTAACAAGCTGTGGAAACAACTAACGGAAATGTACGGTATCTGAACTTACTGCAAATTCTTCATTCCACCTTAAAATTTTGAATTTCTTCCACTTGTTGACCTCCATCCACTTGTGGCGCTCCCAAGGTTTAGATGTTGAGTTGCGGGTCATGTCATCAACTTTATGTATGTACTTGTTTGCCACCTTTGTATTCCAATTACGATGGGTACAAGATGCCCATACCATTGTATCCTTCTTGAGTTTTGCCATTTGGTGCATGGTGAGCTTGAAACTTTCCCGCAATGGAAGTCAACCAAAAAAATACAGTCAGCTAAGTTTTGACCAAACAAATAGATATTTGTGTAACTAAAATTAATTTGTGGAATATACCAATCTATCTTTCCAAACTTCTTCCTTGACATCGTTCGAGACTTCGTTCCAATGCCTATACATTTTACTTGGGTTATAGGTTATTTTTAACCGAGGTAAAAGAAACCTTTAACTACGTTTAAAAATCAAGGTAATAGAACCTTTTACCTTGGTTATTTGTCAAAATTCAATAAACCAAGTAAAAGACAAGAAGTAAAAAGCCAATTTTCTTGTAGTGTCAAGGTGTTCGTTAATAGTTTTTATATGTTTGCTGATTCTACCATTGAATTTAACACCAAGGCCTTTGAAACTCACGATGTTCCACATACTGCTAAGCAATTCTTTTGTTACAAACACTAGTTTTCTTCGTGTACATTTGAGGCACAGAGTTCTATTTGAATTTAAGCTAGAATTGACAGTTCGCGTAAAATCGTTATCCAATTATAATTGGTCTGACTCCTGCGAGACCGTCTCATGGTAAGACCAATGGCTGAATTGTTAATGTGCTATTGTAAAATAAGAGTTGATTAAATGTGGGGGGTCAAAGTACAATAACTTTATTTTTGGGTCAGTTTTAAAATTTTCAATGAAACTCGGGGACTAAATTGCAATCGCCTCGTCTGCTCCGCCGTTAATTGTTAAGATCGGAGAATGGCAAGTTTGAGATCGGAGAGGAAAAAGTCGGCGATAAAGAGGCCGAGCCAGTGAGTCCACCAACAAGAAACTAAGAAAACAGTGACCTCGAGAAGAATGGATAGCGATCGCGCAACTACTAGGACGATGAAGAGGAGGAGCTATCTCAGTTTGTCTGCCAGCTATACGACTCGTTGTCTTCAATTTTCGGCCGAGTTTTAAAGATGGCTTTGAACGACGATTGTTGTCGGCTTTATGTCTCTTTTCGGGTGGGTCGAGGGAAGGAGGGGGGAAGGTTGGGTCAAATATAAGTCAAATCTGGGTTGAAATTAGAATTGTTTAGTGGGCTGAATTTGTTGTTTGGCTTGATCCTAAAACATTGTAAAAAGTCAAAAAAAATAGAACAAATTAAAATAGTTAATCATCAAAAAAATAAAAATAAAAGATCAACTTAATTATCATAAAATAAAATAGTAAAACATCAATTGAAATATTATATTTTAAAATAAAAAACAGTTAAGCATCAAATGAAACACTAACAATATACAGAAATTTAAAATGGTTAAACATCAAATAAAACCACTAAAAATACACATATAAAATAAATATTTTAAAATCAAATAAAAATAATTAAAAACAAAATAAAAACATGGAAAACACATGTCAAAATAGTTAAACATCAAATAAAAACACTAAACATACACACCATAATTTTAATAGTTACGCATCAAAAAAAAATTAAACTTCAAATGAAAACATTAAAAACACACATCAAAATAATTAAACATCAAATAAAATACTAAAATATGCATCAAATTGTAATAATTAAGAATTATGTTAATACAATGAAAAATATATTAAAGAAATCTAATAAAAGCACACACAAATTTTAAAACATCAAAGTATGCATCAAAATGTGACACTAATATCGGAAAAAAAATAAACATCAATATTAAAATTTGAAAAATTATTCACATTGAAACATCAAAGCATACTTCGAACAAAAATACGCATGAATTTTAAAACATCAAAGTGTGCACCAAAATCTGACACTAACATTTGAAAAAATAAAACATTGATATTAAAACCAATTCACACTATTCAAACATCAAGAATAGATTAAATAAAAATATAATATAAAATAATAAACATCAATATTAACTTTTAAAACGACAAATAACACATCAATCAAAATGAAAGTATAAATTTAAAACTAAAAACTAAGGTGTAAAATATCTCAAACTAGTGTCAAAATAAGTAAAATATGAAATTTTAATATATAAACACAAGATCTACATTAAAAGATCTAGTTTTAACTTTAAACACATGATTGATTGAATCATCAAGTACTAAAATTGGAACATCAAGTCCGGGAATAAAAAGGCACGCATTGCGCGGGAATGGGGAGTAAAATTGACCCGCAACATTTTTCAACCCGAATTCTTGACCCACGTGATTCGTATGACCTGGAATCATTAATTTCTAAATTATTTATGCCCAGTGATAAGGTATGGGCGGATGCGACCCAATACTGGTTATTCAGCCCATACAACAAACAAACAGAACAAGTCAGGCTTATGGAAGAAGGCAACAGGAAGAAGGCACAAACAAAGAACGATGGGACATCACCCATCCCATTAACCACCAAACACATATAACAAGGAGAATAAGCATGCAACAAGGTAAGATATCATGATAACCTTACTATTCACCTAAATATGCTCTACATAGCAAACATGGCTGACCGGAGGGTCTGAGCAGGCACGACCTTAGTCCGTAGACCTGACCTTAGCCTGTCTGTCTTGTAGGCTCAGGTATTCACTGGACCTGAGGGGAACGACGAGGGGAGGATAGAAAAATCTAGCATCAACATTGGCGCATGGAGGATGTGAGGGACAAATAGCGGGGAACTTTTTTAACCATGTGGTCATGGAGGATGTGACGCATCTAGAGGAGGAGTCCACCCCGACGCTGGCGCCGACGAGAAAAAGACACTAGCTTCGCATGACCGCTATGCTTGCAAACAACTCGGAGATTCTCCAAAACATCATGGCATCACAGAAGGAGATGATGAAGAGGTTGAAGAAGATTGAGGAAAAGGAAAAGTGGAAGCCAAAGTGAAGGGGATACGGTATGAAGTTGACCTGGCTCTTTCCAAAGCAGGAAGGTGACAGCGAGATATCCAGCCAAGGAGAGAAGGGGTCAGAGATAGCCCGGAGTATGGTAAAGAACGTAAAAGGCACACTCACCTCCGGAAGGAAGGCACATGCCCGATGTGGAGAGGTTTCAGCAGACCGCGAGTGGCAAGAAGGTTACGTGCCACCGCAGAGAAGGAAAGAGTATGCCAAGGGTTAGGCCCCATTGAGAGAGACGGATGAAGAGTCGAGGAAGGAAAGCAGAAGATCACCATTCACCAGGAGGATACACCTATTCATGGCTGATCCAAAGCTGAAGATATCGATGAACCACGAGCATTACAATGGTGAATCAGATCCAGAGGATCATTCGCACACATTCTGCACCAACATGGCCACCTTTGCGATACCGCAGGCCATCTGGGGCAAGGTGTTTGCACCCACCCTGACAGCAGCAACCAGGGTGTGGTTTAAGAATTTGGAGGATGAGACCATCGATAGTTTTAGTCAGCTCGAACAGAAGTTCCTTACCCGCTTCATGTAGAGAAAGAAGTTCCAGAAGATAAGGTCCGAGCTACTGGCAATCAAGCAGAAGCCGGCAGAAACACTGTCAATAAACTGGGAGTGGTTCAAGAATGGGGCGAACCAGGTGGAAGAAAGAAGCAGCCAGTTTCTTATAGACACGTTCATAAATGGATTTAGGCACGAACTGTTGTAGAGGGACTGTACCCTGAACTCGCCAAAAACAATTAACTAGTTGATGAGTATAGTCGAAAAATTTAGCAGGGCGGACCTGGCTGACAAAAGAAGGAAGGATACATAGGGTGGTCACATCCACCAGGAGACTGATGTAGACGGGGACAGAAGGTCTAGAAAGGCTGGGCACGCTAAGGCGAGTACCTAGCAGTCATCAATCATATTTGAAAGGACAGAGATGATCTTCACACCCCTCAAGACACCTAAAGAAATCTTTGCTATGTGCACAGGGAAATGTATACTGGGTGTACCACCAAGGATGAGGGCAGACCCCAACAAGAGAACTAAGTCTCTTTTTTGTGATTACTATGATGACCATGGTTATGACACAAACGATTGCATCCACTTGAGGTACAACATAGAAGACTACGTGTAGAGCGGTGAGGTGGCGCACCTGGAAAAAAATGCAAGGGCCTATAACAAGGCCAAGTTCCAGAACAAGAATAAGCATGGAGGCTTTTTCAAGAAGCATGATGGTCGTGGTAGAGCAAAGAGCCTCGAAAGGGAGCAGGGGCGTGATAAAGGAAATTAGGTCACTAGAGCTGAGACCGGGGAAGAACAGAGTAAAAATAAGAGGGAGAACACTCTTGTAGACAATATTAGAACAGCGATGGTGACAGACATATACGCTATCATAGGCAGGAGCATCGGAGGAAGGACTGAATCTCAGCTGAAAGCATGCTGCAGGCTGACACCGCAACAACCACCGGTAAACAGGAAGCTGGGGGAAAATGAGGCAATAACGATTGATGCTGACAACTCGATACCAGACAGGCAGGTTGGTGGTGATGCAAGGATGATAGTGGTCAGGGTGATGGACAAGAGGATCCATCGGGGGTACGTAAATATAGTGGAAGCTCTACAAAAATCATGTATTGGCATTGTTTTGAAAAGATGATGAGAACACGAGGAGAAAATTGAAACCAATGAACACCCATTGGTGGACTTTTAATACAGGACAGTATGGCTATAAGGAACCATACTCCTCCCTATAATGGTGGGAGAAGGAGATAGGATCAAGACTGTGGACATGGATTTCATAGTTGTGAAGGAGAACATCCCGTACAATCTGATACTGGGCAGATCGGCCCTAGCGACGTTGAAGGGGATAGTGTCAACCTTGCACCTGCTTCTAAAATTCCTAACTAAGGAGGGAGTAGCCACAATCAGGGCAGATCAACAAAAGTCTAGGGAGTGTCATAAAATTGCTCTCAGTAAGCGCAAGCTAAAAGACGGAAGAAAGAGCCAGGAGAGGTAGGCTAGTAAAGCTAGGCTTTTCAGAATGATCACAGGCAGAGGCAACCTCTAAAAAATAGCCACAGAAGTCCAAGAAATATAATTGAGTGGGGACCGGTCAGTGCAGGTGGGGACATCCGTCTCACCTGAGGTGAGAGATGAATTTGTAAAGATGTTGAAGGAGAAGATGCGAGCTTCTCATAAAAGATGGAGAACATGACAGGAGTCCAAAAGGAAGTTGGATGCCATGAGCTGAAAGTAGACCTGTCTCAAAATCCTGTCAAGCAAAAGTGGAGGATGCTCTGCAGGGAAAGGAACGAGGTGATTAACTAGGAGGTGAGCCAGCTGGTTACGACAGGGTTCTTGTAAGAAATCCCCTACCCAACGTGGATGGCTAACCCCATGCCGGTGAAGACGACGGATGACAGATGGATGATGTGCATAAATTACACGGACCTGAACAAGACCCGCCCCAAGGATTGCTACCCGCTAACGGCCATTGACCAAATTTCAGATGCTCTCACCAATTACCCAATTAAATGTTTTCTTGATGCATATAAGGGATATCACCAGATCCCCATGCTGGAAAAATGAAGTAGAAAAAACTGCGTTTATAATTGAGAGAGGAGTTTTTGGATATCAGATGATGTCTTTCCGCATGAGAAATGTCGGGGACACGTACCAAAGGGTGGTAGACAAGATCTTCTAAAAACACATCAGAAAGAACCTGGATGTGTATAAGGATGACATGGTGATAAAGAACAAACAATATGAAACCTTTGTGGAGAATGTCAGGGAGATCCTGGTATGACTCAAGGAGACAGAGAAGAAGCTGAACGCAACCAAATATCAATTCCAAGTGGGGAAAGGGAAGTTCTCGTGACACATGGTGTCAAATGAAGGGTTACGGGCAAATCCCAAGAAGGTAAAAGCAATTTTGGAGATGAAAATGACAGGCACAGTCAAGGAGGTTCAGAGCTTGAATGGGAAGTTGGCAGCTATGAAGTGTTTCATGTCTCGAGCAGCAGAGAAAGCACTTCCCTTCTTCAAAACACTGAAAGGATGTGTGGACAAAAAGGTTGTGGTACAATGGGGAAAACTAGAAGAGAAAGCATTTGAAGAGCTTAATGCCCACTTGAAGAATCTTCCAACCCTAACCTGCCCAAAGAAGGGAGAAACCTTGTACATGTACGTAGCAGCAAGCGAGAAAGTAGTCAGTGGTGCATTGTTTAGAGTGGAAAACAAGGTGCCACAACTTGTATACTTTGTAAGCCAGGCACGGAACGGGGATACATGAGTCAGGAGAAGCTTTCCTTGGCTTCAGTTCACGCGGAAATGAGGCTAATGTAGTACTTCCAGGCACATTCTATGATAGTGCTGACCAATCAGCTGCTGAAAGCGATGCTAACCAAGCCATACTAGCCAAGCGATACTGGTGATATCGAATTTGGAAGGCGTAGAGGTAACTTACGCTCTACATTTCAAGTTCCCAGCCTCAAACAACGAAGCAGAGTATGAAGGACTGATTATAGGCATGGAGATAACCAGAAAGCTGGGAGCAAGAAAACTGCAGGCCCATGGAGCGACCCTCTTTCTCCCGAGTATCGCTAATAAATGACCTTTTCACGGGAGATCTACTAACTAGAGAGGGGGACGTGATTAAAGATAAGAATTTGTTTGTTGCTCCCGTTCCTACTAATACACTACCAAAAATGGTAGATAGTGGCAAGTATTGGGGTCGTCCACAGATATGCTTGGAATATAGTAATCTACTAAACACAACCGTGGTCGGGTCATCAATTCGACCATGTGTTAGGAATAAACAGTGTTTGATAATAACCATAGGGGATTTCAACTATCAACTACAAGCATGCAATCAACGAAATAAACAATATAAACAAGCACTCGGGGAATATTTGCATAACATGGTTGATGTTATTTCGATCACAGATTCCATTAGATAAAAGAACTCAATCCTATTCTAGTGTTTGTGTCACGTGGTGCGAACAATGGTCAAAACTTCCCCCTATCTGTCACATAGAGGTGCGCGTATTAAATCTTTCATCAGTCTCACCTACGCAACTAGGGGAGTGCAACAATGACTATGGCACATTGCGCATGTCTGCTTCTTCCCCGTGAGATTAAGTGCCGGGTATAATACCATGAATGAAACAACCCTTAGTCTTACAAAGGAAAAGGAAGTAGTCATCTTATCGATAACTTCTAGGATTAACAAGGTAACCCTAGTTTGCTATGTACTCTATCTCTACCTGCAACCCTTTAAACCTATTTGGTCGGCTAACTAGATGTATGGTCAATCGTGATGATTAACAACGGTAACCTTCGTGCACACACCTAGTTCCGGACTATTGCACCCCAAGCACATCTAGGTTTCCTTAACCAAGGAGTAGCAATAGTGCGCCAATATAAAAGTAGAGTCCATTGTGTGCCAAAAAAAAGTGTGACTTTCATGCAATTCATAAGAATATTAAGAACAAGCCAACATAATGATCACAAAACACATAGAAATAGGTAGATCTAGAAATTGCAAAAAATAAACATCAACACATGAATATAAATATAATTCCCAAACTACATCCCTACTCCCTAAGCATTGAACCCAACTATTTCATTGAATTTAACACTTTTGGGCAAAAGAAAGATAAAAAAAATGAAAAGAAAATAAACTAGAGAGAGGTGAGAGTGTTTTCTCTCTCTAACTACCTACTAAGATGTAAAAAATGAGCATTTCAACTCTCGTAGACAAATGTCCGTACATATAGTAGTGGGGAATTGGGCCTAAAAATAGGCCCAAAAAGCGGCCAAAAACAGAAGCAGCCGCTAGGGCTCATGCTGGCGTAGGGCGGCAGCCCTAGCATGGGTTGTACCAAATTTGCTGGTGCGGGGAGTCGGTCCTGGCACAGGCCATGCCGGACGTGTTGGGCATGCCCTGCGCACCCTGAGCGGACTGCCGGCCAGGTCTTTGTTTTCTCATTTCTTATCTGTGCCATGAATTGTTTCGCGTACCCCAATAGCTGAAACCTTGTTTTGTTTAGTACCTCAGAACGCCCTGCGTCATTCTTCATACTCAATGGGTTGGTCTTCGTATTGTGACTTTAAACGACGCGGGATGTGTAAAATGGAATATCCTGCCCCCATACTTGGCACAGCTCATACTAGGTGATACAGGAATTGCCAAGACCCCCTGACATAGGCCATGCCAGCTGTTGCGGACTGTGCTAGCTTCCGATCCTTGCCAAGCATGTACAGTCCGTGTCTGCCGTGGCTAGTTCACATAGTTAATTTCTTCGCTCTGCTACGGGTGAACTGTTTGTCTGATTTGGGAGTTCTTGTATTCGATTTTATAGCGCTCGAGAAGACAAATCCAATGGTGACACTCTCAAGTGCTGATTCTTCTCTGATTTTCCCTGAACTCTGTGTAACCTCCAATGACGATCCCTCTGTTTCTTCTTTGGCCTTCTTGAACTTTGAATCCGTCTTTCTTTGTCCCAATTCCTTCAACTGCCATGATTTGGAGTTCGTGGCCTTCGATCTGCTACCATACTTTTGAATGGACTTCGATATCTTCTACCACTCTTGAGAATGACCTTCAAATATCTACTACCACCATCGTAGATGGCCTTCAACCAAAAGAAAATGAAAAAGCACTCATGGGAAACCTACTAATGAGATCAAAGATTAAGATCTAGGTGCTCGTGAATACCAAGTTTCATTAGTCTCAATTAAGTCCACAATACGTGGGATTTAGAAAAGAAAACCAAAAGTGGTCAACTAAACCCTTTGTCGTGCAAACCTAACTAAAACTAGCAATCAACTAAACAAAAGATGATAATAAATGTGTTAAATGCATCGGCTAACACATTCATAATGGTGCACATCAATCCCCCAACAATCAAACCTTTACTCATCCTCGAGTAAGAAAAAATGAGAAAAAAACTAAGCGAAATGTAGCATGCAAAGAGAAGTTAGCCAATACATTCTACTTATTTCCAAACTACCCTAGTTCCCCCAAAGAAGTAAGAATCTCACAACTCTCACACTCCCCGAAGTCACTAAAGTAACCTAACCATCCCCAAAATATTGTGAAGAAAGAGATTAGCATGAAAGATAAATGTTGAACTAGCTTATTCCCACGAAGAAACTGCTAATGACAATCTAAGAGATGTTGATGAAGAAACCGCCAAAGATGGCCAAAAGATGTTGAATTTCCATTTTAAATTTATCTCAATTTCTGTCATTTTTCCTAGGAGCCCTTTCGGGTTTTCATCCTAGCATTCACACATGTTGAGCTCACTATCTCACCTTTTTCCACACGGCCTCTAATTTTTGCCTAGGTTTTCCAACCTAGCCGAGTCTAGCCTCTCATTTACCTAGGCCTTTCGACCTATCTGGGCTTTACTTCCCATTTTTTCCTAAGTTGCCCGTTCGGGTTTCCAACTTAGCTGGGTTTTTTTAATTTTTTTCAAAATTTTCAAATTTTTTTGGTGTAGCACAAAATGCCCCATTGTTGGCCTTCATACTACAAAATATAGTGAAAAAGAAAAAATTACACCACCAAAGTGTTCATCCCAAAACATTCCCCAACACTAGCAAGAAGTTCACACCACCAAAGATTCTACCAACTTCCCAAAACCAACAAAAGGAACAAACTAAAGTAACACCAAGAACACAAATGACTCCCAAGATGAAAAATCTTAAGTGTTTCACTACTTCCTCCCCGCACTTTAACTTTGCATTGTCCTCAATGCAATGAATCAATAAAAATTATATGTGAGGGAGAGAAATGTAGTAAATCTCACTCATGTGACCCCAAAGGGTCCCTTCTCAAGTGCCGAGTCTCATGCCTCCTCATTCTCTCCGCTTGACGCATCTCATGCCTCTCAATAGGAATGACATCTTCGAAGCCATTTAGCTTCGAAAGATGAAGTCTCTCAAGCACTTGCTCGATGGCCACTTCTTGAGTATCTGACCTCTCATCCACGATGGCAAACACTTCCTTTATTTCCCGCTTAATGGAATCCAGCCTAGACCCTCAGGTGTTCATGGTGTCCTCCATAGAACCTAGCCACATCCCAAAGTCATCCAATTGAAAGCTCATCCCACCTACTACTTCACTGAAATCCTTCACAATCTTGGTGGAACTAGAAATTTTCTCCCCAAAGATACGAAATTGATCAAGAATATTTACGAGTAAGCTGGTGCGGCTAGAAGGTGCTTTAACTGGGCTCTCGCTGTCATCCTCCTCGATGTCAATATCCGAGGCTGATGGGATTCTGTAGAAATCCCTCTCAAATCTCGGATCAGGGGATATGAAAAGGTCCTCTAACACTATATCCTGATTGATAGTTGTGCACTATGGCTGGAGTAGAATCATGAAATTGCACGCCGAAGAGCCACCATATACCCATAAAAAGCGATTCTCCGAAGTTTTAGTGGTTACCATCCCTAATTTCCCCAGCATGTTCATCATGTGTCGTGTCCTTGAACAACCCAAATTCACCACCGCCGATGGAGAAGGAGACGAATGGCCCAAGTGTTAGGCTAAGAGTCCAACCATACCTCCCATATGAATCTTTCCACTTTTCTTGTTCACCATTGTAAGGCATTCAGCCACATTGGGATAAAAGTTTCCCTCCGGGGTGGGTGGACAATTGTAGTACTCCTACAAAGGTGCTTCCTTTCTATTCCTGATAGGATCTTCCAAAAGTTGCTCAACAAGAACGAAAGTCCTTGTCGGTGATTCCTTGGGACCTCCTTCTGGTACTTCCACCCAAACGCTTGGGCGATATCCCAATGTGTTATAGTGTACTCATTGTCATCCAAGTGGATTTAGATGAATATCCTCATCTTGCTATCTTTCATTTGCTCCAAAGTCGCCAAGAATTCCCAAGTCAATCGAATGTAGGTCTTCAAGTTCTTGTCCAAGAAAACCTCTAGGCCTATCCTATTAAGAAAGTATGTGAGTGGCTCAAGTAGGCCTAGAGCTCCCAAAGTTTCTTTACAAGTGAACTTTGTTTCCATGATAGTCCTCTTTGGGCAATTTAGGTACCTCCACCTACGGGCCGCATCCTCAAAAGTTTTGGTTAAACCCATAAATTCATCGATGACAAGTGCGGGGTATGGAGGAAGGGAAGTTGGTGGCCTTTGTTTTACAACTTTAGCCAGTTTCTTCCCTTTGTCACCCCAAGAAGATGTGTCTTTATCCGACCTAGCTCTTTTTGTAGGCATCCTCTTCACATTAGGAAAAATGTGGTAATGTAATGATAATCAAAAGGCATACATCAACACTTATTCCAAAGAACACTCCTTCCAAAGAACACTCCTTCCCAATTAGCCTCTACATTTCCAAAACTTGTTATCTTCATATATGGGTTGCTCAATCAAGAACCATCTTTCTAAACAATCAACCCATTCCATCAAGTATCATGCAATTAAGAATCATACCTCTTAAATCATCTCATTCAATGAAGATCACATAATCAAGGCACAAGGATAATACACTCACCCCCACACTTAGTTTAGCACAAAATCATTCAAATAGCCCAAAAAAATCTCCAAAGAACATCTCAACATATTTCCAAACACAAAGCTCCTCATCACATAACCAGCATGCTAAATAAAGCAAGTAAACATAGAGCTCAAAAGATTACCCAGAATTTGAAGACGAGATGAAGAATCTACACAAAAAGAACAAAAATGCTATTTTTTTAGATAAATGGCTCAAAACTTCAAGCTATCCCAAGGAAAGTTAATGAGCTAAATTAAACCTATGGGTGAGGTAGTGTACTATGGATTATAAATTTCAGCAAAGACTGTGAATCAAAAAGAGGTACACATGAGATAACGATGATATTTTTTAAAATTAGAGAGTGAGAGGGACAAAAAGTACCAATCAATTTATGCACAAAGGAGGTGTTGATTTACTATTTACACCAACACTTAGGGGGAAAAAAATATTTTTCTAAATTAATGAGCCAAAAATTTCATGTTTTAGCTCAAAATTTGAATTTCGAAAATTTGAACTTATGGCCCAAAAATCAAAAAATTTAAATCTAACACCAGGCACCCCTAGTGCCAGGCACCTAGCACGGCCTGTGCCAAAACTCAGCACGTGTCATTCCAAGTGGAAGGGGTCGTGCCAGAATTCAGCACGAGGCCCCCTCGTGCCAGATGGGCGTGGCAGTGGGGGGGGGGGG
>JAULKM010116990.1:3137-21745 GCA_032355605.1 Rubia tinctorum | reverse complement strand
TGGAGTCTTCAAGGTCTTCAAATCTTCAACAATTACCTCATCTCACGGAATCCTTGTTACAAGTGACAAAAGCGATAGAGTCGCTCTTAACTCTAGTAATACATTTTCAAGGTAAAATAGAGTATCCAAAGCACAAAAGCCTAGCAAAATGAGTAAAAAATCCCCAAAATCATCATATAATATGGACACATCATAGGATTACTGAATTTACACACAATCAGGTGTTGTTTAGTCTATCGTCGAATAACCAATAAGTAATCGTAAACAATTTTTAACATGGTTTTTTTCTAATACCTTATCACATTGCACAAATTCAACAAATTTAGTACTATAGAAAATCACTTAGGATGAATAATTTAAGGCCTCTTTTGAAAATTTTATGCACTTTACTATAAATGATTTGACTAATGGCAGGGAGTTGTTTTTGAAAAAGAAATGTTGTTTCATTATTTATCCAAAAGAGTTAAAAAATTTGGAGTTATACTCCATGAAGAAAAGTTGACTATTATTTAGAAATTGTGCCCTTTAGTGTGACACTAGTGCAAGATATGAAAATTAGATGCGGTGAAATGAGCACTTGGAGGGCATTTTCAAGCCACCGTGTTCGGCACCGCCGCTGATCCAATCCCTTTGTTGCACAGAGGTATAAAATCACCATGCAAATTGTGTTGCATCGCTTTTCAAACGCCTATGTATTGATTATGCTAACCGATTTCTTGAGTTCCGATATCAGAAGCTGAAGAAATGGTCGTGTGTAAAAAATACATCCGGTACTAAAAATTTGTATGCAGAATGGTTTTACGAGTTCAATGAGATGTATATATGGTATAATGGATTAAAGATGTTAGAATAAATATGGTCCCAGACACCCATTGGCTTTGGAAGAAGTTACAATTTTGGATGACGTGCCAGAATTAGGAAGACTTACAAAGTCGGAATTTGATTGGGTTTTGTGTTTACTGTGTTCCTTTACCCATTGACGTTTCAGAATAGTTGTTGTTCTATATTAATTTATTGATTTAATGAGTTCAAAAATTGAAAAGGAAATCGACTATCTGAATGCTGTCATTGCGAGATAACATACGTAATCAAAAAGCTTATATGGAATTGTGGCTATCAATAACAAAATTGTATTCTTAAATGCATTTGATGTCCACAGTGAGCAAAACCATTTCGTATTTTCTAAAACTAATATAGAAATTGTAAGACCAAATGAGAAAAACATACTAAAGTTGAATGTAGACATGAAGTGCATTTAAACTTGAAAAATATATGAAAATTAAATGTATTTATGTAGAAAAAAGAAATGTGAAAAAACTCAAATACATAGCAAGCCTTAACGTTTAGAGTAAACGAAGAAAATGTAAATTATATGTTAAAGTGCTTGGAGAATTTTTGTACCACAAATGTTACTAAAGTTTGGTATGTGGTACCTTAAATTGAACTAGTTTTAAGGGTTAGTTTTAGTTAAAATTCATGAAGCTAAACTACAAGATATTTTGGGTGGTATATTTAACTAAATCCATGTATATTAATTGGAGGTGTGTCATATATTAATTGGAGGTATGTCAAGTAAATCTAGGTATAGTAATTGGCTAAGAAAAAAAACCTTGTGAACCTTGTTCCAATACTCTAGGTCATTGCTTTATGAATCCTGTTCGTCTAATGTTAGGTGGCATAATATAGACTTCTCCAACAACTTCTATGCTGCAAAGAAAATCCCAAGGTTATACAAAACGCTCAACAACAATTCTAGTGATATGAATATTAAAAAAAATAGAAATAACCTATTGGATGCAGTCCCCCTAATCATCCACGTTACGTATATGACTTCTTGCGAATTATGAAGGGTTGTCATCTCAACCTTTACTGCAGTTTCTAGACACTGGTGATTCAAAATCAACCAAATGTGTGCTTATAAATCCTACAAAGAAAGATTTAATAAGTATAAACAAAAAGGAATTGATAAAAATAATATATATTTGTGTTGTATATCTTCTTAATAAAATAATTAAATAAACATTATTACAAATGAAAAATTCATAAGCACACATTATAAAAAAAACGAAACAAGTGCATTAAAAAAACCACGACTCTAAAAACCTTTGTCTTGTCAAGTCCATGCATTTCCATGGCATCCCATGCGGATCGACAAAGTCAATCCCGACCCTTACACTTCCGACCACTTTGAGCTATCATTTTCATGCCTCAAAGACCAGGCCCCCTTCGCTCTGGAAAATGAGTGCATCATAAAGGGAGATATTTGACAATGGGCATTCCAAGGCAATGACGAAGATGAGACAGCAATGTGTGGGGTAGATGAAAAGTAGGTGGTCGTGCGAGGTTTTGTTTGAGGTGAAGTATACAACTATGGAGTTGTGGAGAAAAAAGAACAATGAGGAAGATTATAGATGTGATCATCTTGTGTTGATAAATCTGTGAGACTGGACGGGGGACTATGAACGATTTTTAGAACATGCAAGATAATAAGTATTTTGGAGAAAGGGGAGAAGTGCTTCTTTTAATATTTTTACGATACGGGGAAAACAGATGTTGTAATAAATGAAGTCACTTTATCATAATGCAGTTGAACCATATTTTAATTTTCAACTTCTTTGTGTCTTTAAGACTGTTCCGATTTTGAAACAAATGTCGGTTATACTATAAACTATATTAGTCATAATTATGAAATTGATTTTCGATTTGGAGTAGAACTTGGATTTTAAAATACTCTTCAAGGAACCCTTCGAGCTCGGAATTGATTGTGGTTCATAAACCAATGCCCTATTGGGGTCCACCACCTTCCTTTAACTCTTTCAAACTCCTGATACCTTAATCGAGGAGACAGTTTACATCAATTTGGATACTAACAACATGACATCCACGTTTGTTTCCCGTGGTGGAACTACTAAACAAAAGAAACAAACTGCATGGACAAAGAAAGCAACAAAAACTTTCGATGCTACGAAGTTCGGGTCCATTGCAGCCTCCCAATCCATTGCAGCCTCCCAATGGTACAACGCTCTGCTACAAAATGACAAGTTACTAGATTCGTATCCCCCTGAATTGAATGACACCACAATGCTAGAGCTGAGTAACATTGCATAAATATTTGAATTTCAAAGTTGTTCCGCTATCCTTTCCATTAAGGATGCAACACATCTTCGCGAAGTGTGTCAATTTTATGCCAACATGGTGCCGCTAGATGGAGGATCATTCTCTACTATTGTTAATGGTAGACAGTTTGATGTTGATTTATGAAAGATTAATGATTTTCTAGTTTATCCTACAATAGCCTTCATGACTATTATTTAGATATTTCTAATGGTTCATTGAGCATATATCATCGTTCAACCTGGCTTGTACATGTTGATCCTTCCCTATTCAATCCTACCAATCTAGGCCAATTTTACTTTTATAGGTCTATATTCGATTGCAAATCCGCCGAGAGTTTTAAGACAAATTATTTCATAATAGAGCAGAGCATTGTATGCGAGATAGTAGCACGAAATTTGGTGCCGGTAAGGGGTCATATTAGTGAGCCCACCATCACCACTATTATGTTGTTCTACTATTTGATTCGGAAGGTGAAGACTAATCCCGGCTACACATTGTGCAACATATCTGGCATTTGTTGTGCATTCGAAGAATAGGCTATCAAGCTAGCTTATAGGTCCCTTATTTCTAAATACTTGAAGTCTGATAACACTCTGGCATTTAGAAGCATGAAAATTTCTCCTAGATTGTACGACCAAAAGTTCTTTGAGAACAAGAACTAGAAACTCATCGAGGGGATATAGTCGAACAGGGTGCGCAAACAAAATATCAAGAGAAGGCACAAAGATGAAGGTAATTTTTTATCATTAAACCCATTATTGACGTTTTCCATACGTATTGTTGGTCTAATTTGACGCTCAAAACTGTAGGTGAAGAGGACGATGCCTATTTATGGTGGACATGTACAAAAAATGAAAGTGAATGTCAAGAAGATAATACATTTGAGGAAGACGACTCATGATATCAACAATATTGTCAGGGTAACAGGCGTGCAGAAAGACATGGGTAAGGATCACAAGTTTGAACATTTTACTAGATTTTTACTTCTCAATTGTTAATAATGTCGTCTTGTAAGGAATTATGTCTTCTAAAGATTTTTTTCAATGTGGATTATATGTTCCAAACAATATCCGTCTCTGAAATTTGGTTGACAAAAGGTTCATTTACCTTGTTTTCCTAGCCCACTTCTGAAATCAGGACATCTTACACATGTGAAAAAATGATTGGACGCATTTAGTTTCTTTACTCGATGATAGGTTCGTACATCGACCATCAATTGAAAATGAGTTACTTGTTCCGATATCGGCAGTGTGTTTGGTATGTAGGTGATGTAGAAGTAATTGCTCAATATAAAAAGAACCTGATGTAATTCTAAGTCTGAACTTACCCCGATCTCAGTTACAAAATTGTAAACATGTTGGAGTCCAGAACTTCAATTCTCGCCAAACCTTTTGGATTGGAATCTGTGCTGAATGAAATAAATTATTTCTAAAAAGAAAGAACATTTTAGTGCTTCAAAATCAGAAGATTCTTCGGACATGACCAAACAAGATAGAATATTATACTTCAGATATCGAAATACTCACTGGAAATATTACACCCTCAAACATATCACCGTTTTTGCATCCAAATTCAATAATGTAACCAACAATATAATGGAAAAAAAACTGGCATTTACATAATTGTTTCCAAAACGCCTACACTATTACAACATTATAAAGAGGTTGCTACTTGGGAAGATTGGCTATGTAAAAAATTGGACCAATATTTTGCAATGACGGATATGACTATCTTAAATTTGGTTTCCCAGCTAACTCTTCTGATATGGTGATTTACACAAGTACAAAAGACTGGACGACAATGATTGACAATCATTTTATTCGAAAACCGAATCCACCTCACATGTTTTAGCATTTGTTGTCAGAAATCAGTGATTTTCAGGGTATCGATTCCTGAATTCTTCAATTGAATCAAACTAATCCATTCTGACCAAATATGTTCACCTTCTAAAACATTTTAAATACTGCCAATGTGTAATAAGGTCATAGTTTCCCTAAACTATGAGTTATTTTTGGAGATTGAAAACCATTCTTTGGATTTTCCTCCCTAAAAAAATCTCTTGAAAACGGATAAATATACAACAAGACTAAATTGTTTTGGTCCCCAACATATATCGCAATACAATCTTTTGGTCCCCGATGCCAAAATCGCGTATATTCAACAACCAGCAAAAACAAAATAAATTGTTTGGTCCCCAAAGTTGGTTTCCGGTAAGACTAAATTGTTTTCCAATACAGCCAGGGGTATTTTTATAATTTAACTAATTAAATTTTGGGAAAAGTGGAAAAATGACCCTATAAGATTGAGAAAGTGCATAAATGACCGTGTAAAATCTAAAAGTGAAGGAATGACCCTATAAGAATGTTAAAATGTGCAATTTTACCCAATATACACTATTCAAACATTGACTGATACAATTCAGACATTGACCCAAAGTGAAAATATAAAAATACCCCCTAAAATTATAACCAAATATATAATGACCATTATACCCCCTATGCCTCTTCTTCTCCAACTTCACACCCTGAGCCTGAGCTGGCGCCTCCAAGCGCCACCGCGGCCCCGCCGCTTCACTACTGGACCGCCGTCGCTCCGCCGCCAGACCTCTGTCCTCCGTGGTCGGACCTGTGGCTACCAACTAGTGATGATCTGCCGTCACCTGCTCCCACCACCACCACCTCTGCCGCCCGGAACCACCAGTCCTGTCGCCCGGAACCCCTAGCCACCACCTATCCTTGCCACCACTTGTCCCCTCATTCAACCCCAGCCTCTCCCACCACCGCTCCACCGTCTGCGCCCAGCAACCTAGTCAACCACTAGCCTCACAGTGCTAAACCCCACCCCCGCTACCGCCGGAATTACAGCCCCACACAGAAAGCCAGCCCACCCCCACCGCTAGCCTCCCCCGCTCTCAACCCTACCCTGCCGCCCTCAACCCCAATCTCGATCAAATTATCATCTTCTCTGATAGTGTACCGACGCCGGGATCGAGATCCTCCCACGAATACATCATCCCAGAGCAAGTCCTCCTGCTAACCACGTCATTTCCCACAGCACCATCGATGTGTTCATGCCCGGAAACCCTAGCCACTACCTCCCCCAGCCACCACTTGTGCCCCTGCTCAACCCCAACCTCCCCTCACCACCGTTCCGCCACTCGGAACCTAGCCTGCTACCCAAAAACCATAGCCATGACCCACTACCTCCTCCCGCCACCACTTATTCCCCTCTCACCACCGATTTTCCGCTACAACTCTCTCCGTCCACTCAAATCCCTCTCCCCGCCAATATCTACCCCCGTCTCCCATCCCCATCACAAAAACCTAGTTCTTCCCACCACCTCTCCCCTACGAATAACCCGCGAATCCCCCGCCTCTCTCACCTCCATTTCCCCAATTGCCGCCGCCGTTACTCCGAGGTTACATACTTTATTCTTCAACCCATCGTACCGCCGTCGTGGCCCTGCTATTCTGTCGCACCATCGCCGAGCTACAGTGGAGAGGGGAGTAAAAAATGGGCAGGTCGGATGAAATCAGAATCGGTGAAGGGAACAGGGGAGAGAGGAATCGAACAAGAGCGGGGGAGAGAAAGGAAATAGAGAGGTATTGTTATTGTTTTGTTAAAAACCAAGGGTATTAGTGTCTTTCCAATTTTTTTCTATTTTAAAAAAGTTTTAACATGAGGGTAAAATGGTCATTTCAATAATTTCAGGCCATTTATGTCTTTGACATTTTGGTCAACGATTTCCAGGATTATTTTTACACTTTCAAATTTTACAAGGTCATTTATGCACTTTCATGCAAAACATAGGGTTAAAAATGCACGTTTTTCTTAAATATTTTTAAAAAATTAAAATTCGGGCGAGTTGTCGTTTCTCCAGGGCTGCTGTTGCTTCTTCATCTCTGGCTGTTTCTCCAAAGGTGGTTTTCCAGGGCTACTTCTGCTTCGTCTCCATCAAGCCTCGTAGCCATTGCGTCATTTCCAATTTGGTGTTGCCTCATTTCAACTTTGTCGGTGACCTAGGGTTTTAATTCTTCGCCGCCTCATCATCATCAATTTCTCACTGCCTCTTCATCTTCAATCCTCACCGTCTTCAATTCCTCATTGTGTCGTTGCCTCGATGGCTTGTCCCTTCAATTCCTCACCTCCTTGTTGCTTTGTTGCCTCATCGTCTTCAACGAACCCTAGTGCTTGTCGTCTTCAACAAAACCTCGCCATCGATCACTCCTCGCCGAGAAATTGAAGGATTGTGGGAGCAGGACGACAAGAGCTCAGCTTCTACCACTGCGACTGCATCCTTCTTGAGCTTAGCTCACCTTTTGGAAAACCTTGGTCGCCCACCGGAGACTGCGTTCACTGGCCACTCTAGCGCAGCTCAGCTTCCACCACGGCGGCGCCATCGACTTCGCTAAACTCTCGCCATTTTCTATTTTTATAATATTTTTTACTCAGGGGTATAATGGTTATTTTACAAATTTAAGGTCAATTCTTCCGTTAACTTTACTTAGAAACCGTCTTTGGGGACCAAACAAATTATTTTGTGTTCGTTGGTTGCTGAATATACGCGGTATTGGCATCGAAGACCAAAATATGGTTTTGCGATATATGTTGGGGACCAAAGAAACAATTTAGTCTATACAACAATAAGTTACAAAAATGTATTTATGCACTAAATTTAACACTTGCAAACTCATCACTCCCATTCTGTATAATGCTTTTGGATTTTTGGACAACACATTCCTTTATGAAGTTTGTAAATTTGTTTCTTGGACGCCATGTAAAAAGGGCAACACCTTCCAACAAAAGTTGTTTATATATGATAGGGTGTTTGGGAATCTCGTTAAACCTATGGCAACTTCATTATAAAAAATACCACACAAGTGACCAACAACCGAACCTTTATTTTACAAATGCAGGTGAAACAAATATTGGGATTAATACAAATGAAAATATACCATAATTTCGCTCTTCAAAGGTTGAACAATGACCCTTTCGCAACTCGGCCGAGGATAGAAATGACAATCTCATCTAGTAACTTTTGAAATGGTGTCTCCATAATTAGTTTTGTCGGTGTAAAATTTTGAATGAAAATTACGGTGAATCGAATTGGATGATTTGTTTGTGATTTTGAGTTTAAAATAACGGTTGAAAGGAATACATATATATATATATCTGTATTAATGAACGGTAATGATGATTCCAAGAGAGTTGTTACAAATTCCACCTGGATAATGTAATGCATCCTTGGAAACCATTTCCATGATTGCACACTAGACTTTTATTTGCACATAACCCATTTTTGAAAATTTTGTCACAAGTTTTGGGTCCACGACCCAAATCCAGCAGAAAATGTGATTTTGTAAAAGTGTATTAGGTTGGAGGTTAAATTTAACCCCCATGTTTCTTAACAATACACGGTGGTTTAATTTCAAACGCCATAAATTGTACATGATTAGATTGCAGTTAAAGTCAAACTGCCATCCAATGGAATTTCATAGATGTCAAGGGATTGACCCTCTTTCCGACCCCATGTTCTGATAACTGAACATGTGATGGACGGCAGTTCCGAACAAGAAATTTGAATAAGCCGCCTAACTGCATTGTTAATGGCCGAAATTGCACTAGTGTGATATCCTATTTTATTGTCTGAGGATGTATACTTGCTAGGCATGATGTAATATCCTCTATAATTGAATGAAAATGTGATCTATCAACGTTTGTCTTTTGAACAACACGGATTACTAGTTGAGCATCATCCATGATTATATATTGGAATAAATTGTGTGTAGCACAATACTTTATGGATGATGGTAATTCCATTGGTTGAACAAATTTTGCAGATTATGGTTATTTTATACTCATATATTCTTCATATATTCATTCATTATCATTGGTTTGGCATACCATCCCAGGTATGTATAAGTTGGAGCTGGCCACATCAAAGAATAATAATCTTCCGTTCGAAAAAAATCTCAGAGGCTTTTCTAGATGCATGCATTTGAATCACGTGTGTCTTGTTTGGATTGATTTGGCCCTATTTGATATTCTCTATTTACTGTAGCCAATGGTGCACTGAAGATAGGTAACTAAAATATTATTCTTATCATGACAAAGTTCATTTTTATGGTACCACAATTGGTTGAGTAACAAGGCTACTAGGCTATCAACTCCATATCTAATTCCATGATTAGATCTTTAATCATCACGACCATGCATGATTGCTAGTATTTATAAATGTGGTCAAGTAAGTCTGCAGCAAACCCCACTTGATGCGCAAGAGGGAAATGAAAGAATATGTTTTCAACCAATTTATCTTTTTTATGTGCTAATAAGATTTTTTTTGCTCTGCTGTGCATTTTCTGTGGATAATATTTTTTGTTGTTGGTAATTGGTCCTTTTATATGATCCATATAAACTGACTTATTCTTGGAGGTACTTTTAGATTCTAGATCTTTTTCCAGTGAGGGATGGACCACTATTGTTTCTTTCCATATAAAAAGAATTGGTGAAATAAGTAGAGTTAATATACAGGTTGTATCAATATTTTACCTAGTATTTACAATACAATGTTAGTTGTCATGTCCAAAGAATGGGGGTTGCTTCCTCTTCATTGAAGAGTTCTCTAATTAGCTCTATGTTCCAACTCATTACATTTTCCTCCATGAGATTTTTCATTGTGATCTCTTCCGTGTAATCGATCAGAATGAGTTAACCATTTCCGAGCTTTGTCTTGGAATTTTAAAGAGAATGCTAACATTTATACCCATTCAATAAACCATAATAACACAATTTAACTTTTTTTTAAAGAAGCATGTGTGTTTCGATAATCAATGTTATCACTAGAACATATGATGTTGAATAATATTGAGCTTGAAAAGTTGTACTTCAACATGTCCCAAATCAAGATTAACATAATCGAGAGCTATAAGCTGAAATATTTGACAACAGAAAATCATATTTTGTATGAGATAGTGGTAGGGAGGTTGCTTCCAGCAGGACGTCATATCTGCGAGCCAACGGTTATTAGCATTATTTGTTGTACTATTTCATACAAAAGGTGAAGATCAGTCCCGGTTACATCATTTTGTAACACATTTAATCATCACTTTTTCATTCAAACAAGAAGGCTCCTAATCATCCATATGGATCGGTTATTTGAAATTCCCGAATCAAGATAAAGACTTTGCCTTTTACAGTGCAAACGTTCCTCGTAAAATGTATGACAAAAAGTTGTTTGAGAACAAGAAGTGAAAACTCGTAGATGGAGAATTGATGCATAGGTTCATTGGAGAAGGAAGCAAGACAGGGCCCAACGATGAAGGTGAACAAAACTTTTCTTATGATAATTCAATTTTGTCTGCAAATCATATTCCTATGCTTATGTGATGCAAACAAATATAAGTGAGGAGGACGATAGCGCGTTAATGTACAACATGTACAAGAAAATGAAGGTAAAGATGAAGAAGATAATAAAATTGAGGAAGAATACTTATGAAATGAAAAGGACTTTGAAGGCGATTAGGCGGGTGGAGATGACCTACCAAGGAGAAAACTGTGGGACTTTCCATTAGATAATAATGTCTAGATTGTCGTACATTTGATTTTTCCACGTACGGATTGTTTATTTTGAAACAATATGTTCCGTTATAAATAGTCTATGATGAAACATTGTCTTTTTTAGCATAGCATGCTTTTCTCTTGAATGGTATTGGTCATCACTTCTCTAAAGTTTCAAATGATTTCAACTCATACCATAAAATCTTCAGAATCTTCATAAATCAAAAAAAATAATGGTTAATAACGAGGCAACAACTTACAAGAGCTTCCGAACTATACCTCTAATTTGGATTTGAAACTATGAGGGAATAATTCCTAAAGCTTAGTTTATAAATTGAACCACATAGGGTTCCAGGATTTTAAAACTCATTGGATTACAACATATCAGATATGCACCACAAGTTCTAATTTTGCCCAACAATCCAGGTTTGGAATTCAAATTTCATTAAAAGAAGTGATTCATACTTTGTCTCGATTTTGGATGTAAAATCGCATATGACCAAACAAGTTACCGCGTTTATCTTCCAATTTTGAAACCATCACCACAAGTTTTGCACACTCAATGATATATGTATCAGCATTTTTGCATTTAAATTTGATTGCGTAAAACAATATAATCACAAAATAACATCTTTATTCTCTAAAACGCCAACACTATTACAGTATTTCCAAGTTCTTTCTACTATTTAGGTAGACGCAAAACATCACATATGAGAGTGATATCTATTTTGCATGACCAAGTGGCACAATCAGTTTCCTCCTAAGTTTACACCAACGGGGTCTTCTGATTTTGTGATTTGCATTGTAGAAGTATGGATGATGATGATCGATAAGAGTTTCATGTCCAATCCAACTTGCCCTTAAAATGTAGAGCAACCAAAGCTAAAAATTATTAAGCCTCAGTGGATTGAATCCTCCAGTCTTTAGAAGTATAAAACTTTCAAATGCAAACTACTAGTCTTCACCTTCCAAAAAGAGGTCAAATATCAGCAACGACAACTTTTCAAGTAATGGAACATCGTTGTCTGGATCCCACCCTCTAGCATAATCCATAAAGATAGAATAATATCATATAAGTTAAGAAAAATGTATTCCTACTTTAAATATGACACTAGAAAAGTCACCACTCCCTTCTTGTAGAATGCTTTCGGATTTCAACCCCGGATGAATTCAAAAAGTTTTGAAATAGATGGTTCACATCATGCCATTGAACAATCCCAATATTTTCCTATGAAACTTATCTATATATCACGTCTTTGGTTGAAAGATTGTTAAACCTGCGGTAACTACAATATACAAAAACAACATATATGTAAGTGAACCACAATCGAACCTTTTATTCGAGCAAGAACGGGAAACTAATGTTTGGATTTACACAAACTAAAGCATACCATAGTTTCACATTTCGTAGGTGCATCAATGAACCTTCCCCAACTCGTCCAAGTATAGAAATAATGATTTCATCCGGTAGAGATTTGAATGTTTTCTCCGTGCATTATTTTCTTGGTAAAAACTTTTGTATAAAGATAAGGATGAACAATGTGGGTAAATAGATGAATTTTGTTTTGTGGACTTAGGTTTAAAATGGTGTCTGTAAGGAATATATTTAATGAATGGTACTGATAATTCAAAGGGTGTTGTTTCATATTCCACCAAGAAAAATGAAACACACCCCTTGGAAACCTTACTCATCGGTTGCACCATGCATGGTATAAATTTGCACGGAACCCATTTTGCGAATTTCTACACAATTCTTTTATTTTACAGTTGCGCAACTTGAATCCGCCTTTTGATCAAAATTTGGAAATATCTAATAGGACGGTGGATTTTACTAACCCGCATTTTTCTTAAGTTGGACAGAAGTTTATTATAGATCATCGTAAAAAATGTACCGATAGATGACGGTTGAATTTTAAGCACCTTTTATTGGTAATCCGTAGCGGTGCAACAATTAGGCATTCTCTCGATCCCATTTTCTGATATTAAACCATATGAAAGACGGCGGCTCTGGGCCTAGTACTAAAAAATGCCATGTATTTGCGCGGTTAATGGGCAATCATGCACTAGTGTCCACAACCAATAACAGGAGTGATGCATCAACGCAGACTACAAAAGGAAAGAGGAGAAGCAATTCCATACACAGAAATCGAACACCAACATATGAACACTACTTCACCTCAAATTTTACTCAAGGGCCGAGAAACTATCTGGCCACAAATAGTAGGAAGTGAAAATTTGAAAATGCCAGTTAAGGTTATAGTGGATAGAATAGGCATGAAAAAAATGTGACTAGAAATTGAAAATCATCTAGAAAAAAGAACTTCGTAAGAATTGGGAACTTGGCCGAAAAAGGGAATTTATTTTTAACTTGTAGTGAAGTCAAAGAGAAACTTAAATATTTGAACCCATTATTAGTGGCACAGTTGATGTCGAGAGCAGAAGCATAGATTGCATTTGCAAGCAAATTTCAAGGAGTCGGTTTCACGGCATTTTCAACGGACAAAAAATTGACACCAATGTAATTTAATCTATCTGCCATCAATAATGCAAGTTTCATACCGGATTGACAGCTTAACCCATCAGGCTTTTTTTTGTCTTCAATGCACTATCCACTGGTGCGGCAACTCAATAATGTCACAATTTTCTTCATTCTTTGCCAATTCATAACCATGACAATGATGAGAATTTATGAGTTCTCTTATAAATTCCCAAGTTCGACGCATTTGGGATTTTCTTGAAATATTTATCTTAGTTGTAAAAATAACTTCTTCCCTTCTGCTACACCGACCCAAGGTCTTTTCCACCAGGGACCTCGTTCGGGATTTGAGTTAATCGGCTACAACGTAGATAAATCAATTTTCCCGATCAAATTTATGCAATAATATGGAACAACTTATAAGAGGAAAAGATGTGATTTTTTACTGCAGGGAGAAACTATGGAAGAAAAGGAAATTTCAAAGAAGAATTGAATCCAATTCTCATAAGGAAAATGAAACAAAAAAGGGATGCATATATTTTAGTTACCAGAGTGACAATTTTAGAATTTCTACTGAAATAATATATTTCAACATCAGGAAGCCCGATTTTTACATGCCAAAATGGTGTAGATCAACCCTAAATCAACAGCAGACTAAATTATTATTTAATTTTTCACTATCCATGTTGCTATAAATTAAAAAAACAGGCAATGGAGGACATTATCGACACCGCTTTAAAAAAATGTTTGAGCAATTCATCTTTTTATTGGGATTGAACTTCAACACGGAAAAACTGACATCAACTAGTGATAGATACTGTAAAGAACATGTCTTGCCAAGGTAAGTCATAAATTACCTTAGATTGAACTACCGAGGATTGTCAAATTTTCGTGCACTTAAACATTTGAATAGTTTGATTCTCAAACCTTCCCTAATTAAATTTGTTTTTGTTGAAAACTAAATATTATTCTTTATAATTATCAAAAATAAAAGATTAACTGGATCTTCATGGAATTTTGTAGATTCACTTGGAAATTAAGATGGTCTAGAAAATATTTTGGAATATTGATAAATAAACTTCTATTTTTTCGTACTCTTTTCATTTTATTAATTTTGTTATGAAATACAAAGATTCACACTCCATGTTCTGATAAATATTTACCATCTGAAAGGAGGAAAAAAAAGAGTATTTGTCTCAAGAAATGTTTTGAGAAATTGCAGTTGTGTAGAACTTTTTAAGGAGATAGTTTTTTTCAACTCTCTAAAAATGGAATGATCTATTCCAAACATATCAGTCATGGTTCCTTACTTCATCATGGTACAAATATTTAGATTTGATGTTTTTAGATACATTCTTTACTTGCCATTGCACAAATACTTACTGTGAACATGGCACAAGAAAAAAATATATTTTTGGAATAATTCCCAAACCTAAGTTCTGTAATAATGTTACCTTGGATATACATTGTTGATTTGAATGAAATTCTACATCAAAATGAAATGGAAAGCGCCAATCTAAGAAAAAACTGACAAATGGAGATTCTTCAAAATGATTTTAGCGACTGAATCTCAATAATATGGGGTATTCCAAAAATTGATTTACATCGTGTTGAAACTGGATAAATCCACACACTATCAAATAATGTTGGACATAGTTGTTGCAACACTAAACTGGATTAATATTTATCCAATATCTCATGCTAAGTATTTTTTTGTCATTGATCTGATCATATACTCTTTCTATTTGAAATGTAGGAAAAATCATTAATCAAGCCAGATGCTGGATATAAAAGTTATTTTTGTTTTGAAATTTTTGAATGCAATCTTCGAAATGTGAGCAAATCATAAAAAGAAGATGGAATGAGGATGGTTTTCATCCAAGTATAAAATTCAAAATTGTTCGCACGATTTACAATTATGGGCTTCAATGGAATTCCATAATCATTAAAAGAAAACAGAGTTCTAATATATATATATATATATATATAAAACCAGATCCTTCAATCTGTCATAATCACTACAAAAACTCAAGCACAACTTTCAACTATGAAATTCTTGGACATTAAGAATGTAAAGTGGAAACAATGAGCAAAGAAAAATTTGCTCCAGGGGGGGTTAGAAATACAGGGATATTTCACTTTTTTGCAAATAAAAAATGAAGGCAAAATGTCATCCATGGTATAAAGGATCATTGAGGAAGGTGGTGTACCAACCAAAGTGACAGAGAAAGCATTAGTCTTCACCATTATCAGGCATTGTTTACATCAGACAACTCGCATATGGAAACATAATTCATGTGACTTTGAGGATCTAACCTAGAGAAACAAATTAAATAAATACTATGATAAGTTGAGGTGCTTTAAGTTCTAAAACAAATTGCCCCTAATGAAGTATCTGATCCGCATGGTATGCCACCATTTCCCCGGAACATAGTTGGTCTGAAGATCTCTTCTCCAGCTCTACAATTCCAAAACCATGAAACAAGAGTGGATTCAATCAATAATACAACAGTAATTCTTATCCCAAAGGTTAAAATTCCTTTTAAAGTAGCTCAATTCACACCTATGTCAGCCAATGTGATGTCGTATATCTCATCATCTCAAAATGTACAAATTTATTAGTATTGAACAAAACCGAATCGAGAATCGATTATCCAAATATTGAATAAACCGAACCAAATTTAATATTCGAATATTTGAACCAATTGAATCGAATTGTGAATATGGTTTATTGTTGGTTTTTGGTTTTTAAACGCAAACGGAAAACTGACCCGAAAACAGAATTACAAATATAGTATAAAGTAATTAAATATATACACATAAAATATAAAAACAGTATAAATTTTACAGAAGAAAATAAAAAGGCATCTTAAGAAAATTTAACCTAACTTAGCCTAAATGTATAACTTAATTTATAATAGTTCTATTACTAGTATTTCTTTCAAAACTATTTGAAACTATTTCAAAAACTTTGACAGTTTGATGTGCGTAGATTGTGATTAATTATATTTATATTTTAATAAATTTTTAATTTTCTATAAAAAAGAATTCATGAGTTCATTTTTTTACGTAGGAAATGTCATGTTTGTTTTTTCTATTTTTTTAAAGAATGCATATATCATGTTTGTAGTTATAATGTCAGGTAGACTGTAGTTTATGTTTATCCACAGTCTTTTTTTCCAAATTTTATCTATTAAATATAATTTGAATAAAAATATAAAATTGAAAAACCAAATTTGAATAAATCAAACTTTGATTTTGCTAAATATGGTTCGATTCTTGGTTTTGAATTTGTAAAAGTCAGACTGATTAAGCTGAACCGAATAAACCAAAACATTTGTAAACTGACCAGATTTCAACTCCCTTCTCCAATAGGCTATGAACAATTATAGGAAAAATAATAGTATTTGAATCGCAAATTGCTTTAATGTCAAACATGCTCATATTATATAATATTTGGTAGCGGTTGAAGCACACGACTTCATTAAGGGAAAGATGATTGAAGAATGGGGTACATAACTACAAAAATATATTTGAGAAAAGGTTTTGACATGTTGAGTGGCCTTTTATGCATAAAGCTTACAAAATATGGGCTTAGAAATAAAGTTTATCATTCATAACAATAATGTTTATCATCGGCAAATTTTCCTTTTATGTTAAATGAAATAAAGAATCAGAAATCTTAAAATGACAAGGAAATCTATTATCACCTCACTTATTTATCTTCCAGAGTGAAGTTTTATCAAATATACCACATGGAAGATTGAAAAGAAAACATATCTTTGGTTTAAAAATATCTCCCTCGACACCAGTTACCTCTCATCTTATTTTTGTCAGAGACACCTTAATCTTTGGTGAATCTATGATAAATGAAACCGCTCAATTGAAACAGAATCTAAAAGAATATGAGCTACTCCATGTGTTGAGAAACGGGCAATTCTTTCAGTCCATGTGTTGATAATGGAACTACAAATAGTATCATGGGTGTTATGGGTGTGCTCAAAATATGAGGTCTCAATAAAAACTAAGGATTAAAAACCAAGTTTGAAAGATCAAAGTTATCCTCTCATGAGAGTATAGAGGTTCATAGTTAGAAACACAAGTAGTTTTCCTAAAGAGAGAAGATAATCAGTGAAGTTTTGCAAGTCATTCCTACATATACAATTTCAAGTTTCAAACTAGCGGAAACACTAATAGATGATAGAGAAAATGACTTTTGTAACGTTCAAACTATTATCACTGTTCACCTTTGGCCCTCCAATTTTTTTTTCAACACTTTTGGCCCCTGAACTTGCAAAACTAGTAAATGTTGGCCCTTTCGTTGGGTCAAACCGCTAAATTTGAGGGGCAAAATTGACATTTTTCATTTTATTTTTTTTCCTTTCTCTTTTCATTTTCCTTATCATTTTCCTTTTTTCCTTCCCCCTTCTCTTTCGCCTTCCCCTTCTCATTCCCCTTCTCGCTCCCCTGAAACCTTGAAACTCTGATGCCCCATCGCCAGGTCCACACAAGCCATTTCCATATTAATAACCCACCCTCCCAACGCAACCCTTGCCCTCTCCACCGTCGCAACCACCTTTCCTAGAAACCCAAATCCGCCGCTGTCTCTTGTGAAACCCTCCCTGGCACCTATCAAGCTCAATCTAGTCATCCCCATCGAGTGGCGGATCACTAGACAATGATACTTTCCTTCGTTGAGAGAAACCTACGAATCTAGTTTTTTTGCAATGGAGGTATTGGTGGATCTACACATGCAGATCTAGGTTTTCTAGTGGGGGATGTTCAATGGTGGTGGATATTCATACGGGGTGGTCGGAGTTTTGTTGGGGTGATCGGAGTGACGGAATTGGGGGTGATGGGGATATTCGACAATCGAGTGATATTTTGGGGTCTCGGCAAAGGCTCTGCGGGTGTCTCCTTGACGTCGCCTTCGCCGGACTTGGTGGCTCGAGGAACAGTAAAGTTTCAAGGCGGTGAATCGTGGAGTATACGTCGAAAGGAAGTTTGTCTTCTCCGACAAGGACTCACCAGAGGGGATAAACGTGGTGAAGCATCAATTTCAGGTATGGTTTTACATACGAAATTGTGACAAAGTTGGTGTCAGAATCGTTATTGGCTGGGAACATTTTGGAGAAGATGCTGGGGAAGGAAGTTCGGTGCGATGGCAAACCTACGGTAGTGGTGGAGGGAGGTTGCCGGTGGTGGACGGTGGCGTTGAAATTAGGGTTCAGGAGGTTGGAGGTGGCAGAATGGTATAGGGGAATGGGAGGGAAAAAAGAAAAAGAAATTGAAGAGAGAGAAATTAAAAGGAAATATATCTATTTTCCCCCTTAAAATTAACGTTTTCACCAAGTTTAACGGTTTGACCTGATGGAAGGGCAATCATTCACCAGTTTTGTAATTTTAGGGGCTTAAAATGTTGGGAAAAAAATTAGAGGACCAAAGGTGGACAATGGTG
>JAULKM010116979.1:0-14895 GCA_032355605.1 Rubia tinctorum | reverse complement strand
AGGTGCCTTCGGGATGATCACAGGTCCACAAAGCTTAACTCGCTCCCACCTGATAGGCAAGTCCATTTCCTTATCCTTAGGAAGCAAGATGCCATATGTCGCGGTGTCCCTTTGCCCACTATGGTTCAAAACATATAGGCAGCACTTTTTTCCTTTCTGAACACAAAATCCACAAAATGCAAGTAAAGAAACACCCAAGAGATTTTAGGAAGAAGTGGTAAAAAAGTTTGCAGAGAGAGCAGCTGTTTGCAGGTGCGGTCAGTGGGGAAGTAATCAAACAAATAATATCGTCTTTGTAGCAGTTGCGCGCAGCCGCTCTAATATGTCCATCTGGGAAAGTAAATAATAGGAGTGGCACTGACCACAGGTGCAGGCAGCTGCTCTATTAGTTTCAAATGGAGTAAACAAAACCTGAACTAAAAATCAACATTCATGGGAAATAAACCAACAACATCCTAAATCAAAATCCTAAATCACGTTCCTAGATGATCAACTAATAGAGTTTCTTCCCTGTTGGAAATAACCAAACAACAATGATTAGCACACCACCATATACCTAATATTTATTAGCATCACATACATGCGGTAAACGAAAGTGTTGTGTCATTTATTAATAAGAAACATCTTATCAGGCTAAATTGTTATTATCTAAATTTCATAACGTAAGATTTGACAAGGGTCATGCTATAGAATAATTTTTCATCATGAACTTCCTTCTCTGCGTCACTTGATCCGGATGTCGAAGGAATGAATACCCGGTTGTCTTTATCTATTGGGTTGGATGATTTAGCAAGGAAATTGTGAGTGTCCAAGTGTGGGGGAATAGGTTTACCCAATTGGTCCTGCTAGCCATTGTGTTTGCACCTTAAATAAGGCAACAAACCTTTCATTGAGCTCGACCACCTCAGATGACACACGTTTCTCATTTGAAGTTTCTTCAAACGTTGTTGTGTTTGTGCTCCCACAACTACTAGATGTATAACGGCTAACATCAATATGTGGGAGGGCATCCTTCATCTTCTCCGTTGAAGGACAACCTCTCCAACGACCCCCATGATCCTTTTTACCCGTTTCCTGAACGAGGATATCTTATTTTCCTACTATAACCAACTCTCCCTTCTGCTTCTTGTTCAGAAGTTTTTTCTATTCATCAAAACAAATGTGAGTGATTAGTATGAATTTCATATGGGAATATATTTAGGGAATGAATTATTTCTTAAAATTCCTCACAATTGTGGGAGCTGCCCTTATAATAGAATCATTGGTGTAGATGGATAATTTCTTATCCCAATTAGCTTCCAGGAACACCTCAGATCGATCCGGCTTGAAATTCATGCTTTCAACTTTCACCTCCGCTTCTTCCACACTTCGACCTTGACTCATGAGCTCATCAATTTTGTCCCCTTTTTTGATCTTCTCTAGTTCACTAGCAAGACTGTGATTCCCTCTACTACTTGTATGATGGACGTAGTCCTTGCGGCGCATACCTTTGCTACATCACTTTTAGCCTATATGGTCAATGATTAGTAAAATATATTTATCGAAACATCAACATAAATGATGTAATCTAATTTATTGACCTTGAATTCAGGGGTCAATATATGTTTCACAAATAGCTCCCACACTTTTCTATCCATCCATCGGTACGTCTTCCATGGATAGATACCTAGTTTTGCAATAACGATGTACTTTCGAGCCACCCACATAAATTGTCCATTTCTTCATAAACACATTCATTTCATCAAAGGTTATTTTTTTTGTATATCCCAGCTCATCTATAGTACAAATTTATATGTTGTGAAGTATAATATTTTTTTGAACAACACGAAATGTTTACAAATGAATGGAACACACTTACAAGAATGTCTTCCCAAGGACCTTTCTTTATGCGTTCAGGGACAACTTTCCAATTATGCCATGTCACAAAGTGGACTCGTCACCGAAATGCATAGTCACAAGATCCGGACCACCGGGTGCGCATGACCAGTGGTTCAAAGGATTTTTTGAAGAATATTTGTAGGGGTTTCTTTTGGTTTGCTAGTAACACTGACTTGCAGGTAGTTGTACCTCTACACTTGCAATACTCTTTAATCTCAAACTTGTCTAAATTCTCCATCATGTCCTCGGTCGAATTCACTCCTTGTTAGTCCTCTTATTTTTCTGAGCTAGATGCATTATCCACAATCTCGTCCTCATTGTCATATTCTTTACTTGTGGTTACACAATTCTCCTCAATGTTATTAGTTTGACCTATGTTCTTCAGAACCAATTTCTTCTATGCCTTCTCCATTCAATGCAATTGGTACCTTGTATGACTAAAAGAAGGGAAATAATCATAGGTGGACATGTAAAAAAACCCTCAAATGAAGTCAACCAAATAAAAAACTTATATGAGTGGATGAAGGCAACACAAGGGAACATAATAGCAAAGTTAAAATAATTGAGGGAGTGTTAACTATTAATAGGATCTAATAAGGGACACACATGAAACAAGATCCAACCTCCCTCTGAACATAGCTGAACCAAGAAACAATACGTTTAGCCACTGTAGGCAAACCAAACGGCATACACAATCCAACATCGCAATCCAAGCAATGAATTCTAATACCAAATTCCTATAGTTTCGATACAAATATATAAAAATGAATACAGTCATAAAATGAAAACAAACACAGTCATAAAATGAACACTGCAAGAACCAAAACAAATTCTAGCCTCTCTAACATAGCAAGAATGCAATTGACACCCACACTATAATTACACCTCTAACCTTTTTGTACTTGGCCAAAATAAGAAGGCAAAAGTCAGAAAATGGTAGAATGATGGGAAACAGGGGAAGGAGGCATGGAAGGGAGAGAATTTGGCAACTCATCTGCGAGATTGCTGTGGAGGGGGAGGAAAATTGGGAGGAGTGGGATTTGGGTAAAGTGGGAGAAGAAGGAGAGAAATTTGAGAAAAATGGGAGGAGAAGCAGCCAAAAAGTTGAGGAAATTGGGAGGGAAATTGGGAGCAGCCCGAGGTCTAAAATTGGGAGGGAAATTTGTTTCTTTGGCCAAAAATGTGGAGGTAAAGTACATATCTTCTATGAAATTGTAGAGGGAAAGTACATGTGCTGATGAAAGTGTACAGAATATCTCAATCACTTTGTACAACATGACTAGGATCGAATCTCCACAATAACTTATATTTTAAAATATACAAGAAAATATATACTTGCTCTATGGTTTATATTTATATGAATATATACCATATTCAATAAACATTTAGAATATTCAAATTTCAGTCCTTACAATATAGTAATACCATCGATCATGTGGTTTCTTTGGATTTTTCTTAGTGCCTCATATATATATATGTATATATGTGTGTGTGTGTGTGTGTGTGTGCACATATTCATTTATATAGATATATACATGTATGTATACGTATATATGAACATCAACATATGTATAGGTGGAATATTGACGAAAAAATTAGGAGTTGACCATGGATTACTACAAGTCAAATAGGATATGAAAATTGTGGTCTACTGTATGATCAACCGTCAGTTGCACAGTACGTCTGCGGTCATTCAAACGTTGCACATACAATGCCTAACCAGGTAAGGGTCGACTATGGTTTAGCTGCATATATATGCTGACTAGTATTTGATCGACCGTTAATGGTATAGTATGTCTACAGTAGGCCGAACGGTGCACATAGAATCCCTAACCAAAGAAGGGTCGACTAAGGTTTAGCACTTAGTCAATTAGTGTAGGTGAATATGTATGTTATCTAGTGTTTGACCGACCGTTACTTGTATAGTACGTCTACCGCCGCTCGATCGGTGCACATAGAATGCCTGACCAATTATTTGTCGACTAAAGTGTAACTCTTTTATTTAGTCTGGTTGTCACCAGTGTAGATGCATATGTCCGCTGACTAATTTCTGATCGACCGTTACTGGTATAGTATGTCTATAGTCGGTCGATGGGTGCACATAGAGTGTCTAACCTAATAAGGGTACGACTAAGGTTTAACTGTTTTAATTAGAATGTTATATATTAGTGTAGGTGAATATGTACGTTGACTAGTGTTTGACCGACCGTTGCTTGTAGAGTATGTCTACAGTCAGTCGAAAAGTGCACATAGAATGCCTAGCCAATTATTTTCCAACTTATGTCTAACTCTTTGATTTAGTATATATGTCCTTCTCTAGTGCAAGTACTTACACTAGTTGACTAGTGTTTGACCGACCGTTACTTGTGTAGTACGTTGGTAGTCAACCGATCGGTGCATGTAGAACTCTAACTAAGTAACTAAATAGAAGAAACAACATTTATAATGTGGGAATGTTGTTTTTGAACAAATCTTGTTTAGGTAAGTCAATATAAGTTCAACATCGCCGGTTGACAGTACCAACCGAACAATTTTCATTATATTCTACTCGGGATAATATCGGCAATTAAATAGTTCATTTTTATGAACAATTTGTTCATACAAATCCAAAAATATTACATACCATAATATTTTTGTACAGCTTAATTCGGGCCCACAATGGAAAGAGCTTTTTTCCTTATGAGTCCATTACTTGGTCAAAATAAGAAAAGTTATACTCGGGAACAAAACCCTTCATCTTGTCTAATCAACACTCATTCATCAATGACCCCCTCCCTCAATTTGGCCGACGGAAACCTCTTCCTCCCCCCCTATACCAACCAGCCTAAAATTTTTCCTCCCTCCAAACGAGCCAACAAATATTTTACCCCGACCCAACCGGGGCAACAGAATTCCGTTAAAATCCCTTCCGCCTCTTTACCGGGAAACCCCCAAATGACCGAAAGAAGAAACCCTTGCTCTCCTATGCCGGCTCTTAAGCAGATTGGTCTCTGGGCAACCCCCAAAACCTAGTGGAGGTTCTGTTAAATTCGGCTATTCACCGGCTTTTCCACAGCCGAAATCCCTCTGGGTCTTCAACGGTAATTTCTATCCCACATTATTGTACTAGGAAATGTTAGGGTAATGTGTATTCTAAAATTTTTGTCATTGTTGAGCAGGGGTATGAGTGTCATGTTGAAGATTTTATTTTCGCTTTTTTCTATGAAATTACCTAAACATTATCAAAAGTGACACTGGCACATACATGGCATGTTTCAATATTATCCTTTCTGTTACTTGTTTTCTAATTCTTGCATATGTGAATTTAGGGGTTTTACCTCTATCACGGTAACAACCCTTTCAACTTTTATCTCCTGTTTTTTTACTTGTAAAAATGCTTTTTTTTTAACTTCTTGAGGTGAAGTTAGGGGTTCTCATCAGTGTATTGTTGTGTGTTTTGTGTGTGTTTCTGCCCGATTTCGTCTATTGTGTGTGTCTTTAATTTGTTCATCGTTCAACACTTCTCTTCTCCACTTTCAAACTATTCTTTGCTTCAGTGTTTCTTTCAAATAAACTTTTCTTTAAAATCATGTTCATATATTTGTTGTAAAACAAAAGATTGTATCGTTCTTTCTTTATTAAAAGAGTTATATGACATAATGCATTCATGAAAACAGCTTTACAAAGAGGTTATATCCTCATCCTTGAACCCTATCATATCATTTGGTATTCATAGAGTTGTTTGTCATGCCATGTGGCTATAAGTTCTGCTAGTATTTGTATTGGCAATCTCTTCTAGATTGAATCAAAACCCTCCATCATGAATGTATGGACTATGTTTATACACAATTTATGGTATGTTAGTCTGTGTATATGTTTTACTTTTTTGGGCTAAAGACTGGAAATTTCACCTATTTGCGTATCTTTTTCAGTTGAAAGACTGGAAATTTCACCTATTTTCGGGCAAACAGTTAACGTAATAATTTAGCAGTACCAAACAAAGTAATAAATCTATTTATGTTTAGAAAATACATGGTACATGGGATAACAACACGGATCCCTTGTTATTGTGATGAATTAATATTTGAAATATGTATATGTTTCCCCTTCTTGTAAATTGTTCCATAACTTTTTGTTGGTGACTAATTGATATTCCATAGAGCTAAACTATAATTTTGTTACATCTCCTATATGTGATGAAATGAATAGTCTGATTGGCATATAGTTTAGACAAAATTTATGACTATAATGTAAGCAGTGTAAGCATTACTCAGGCATTTGATTTTGTAAGCAGTGTAAGCATTACTTAGGCATTTGATTCTGTACATCTAGATTCCTGAAATTCATGCTTTGTCCTTATAACACATCTGCATCAAGATATGTTACTTATTTTTTCCCTTAACTTCTTTTTGGGTTAGGAGGCATAGAAGATTTCAAGTTTAATATGTAACCCATGATCATCTTTTGAAAATATTGGATTTACAATGCTTAGTTAGTCTGCAACTATTTCTAGCTCAATTGTTTCTTGTTGTTTCTTGTGTCTTACAATATGAGTGCCAGTGTAATTTTTGGAAGTACGAAACATTACCAAAAGTGCCCGGGTTAAATATGAGTTCATTACTGGTAAACTTCCCTATTACATTCTCTTAATTTTGAAGCTATACCACCAGTCTAAATCCTCAATTTTTCTAGGTATGGCACCTAAAAAATCTGCCAAGGCAAGCCCAAGCAAGGAAGGAACTAGCAAGGAAGGGACTAGAAAAGCACGCAAAAAGGCTAGAGGCGGCAATGTTGTCGAGCAGCCAAGCGGCCTAGAGATGATAGTTGTTGAGCGTCCAATTCCATAACTGAATTTCGAGTGTCCGGAGCTGAAGAATATCTACACTACTTTCCTCGGCCGGAGCTTGGTTTTGGGGAAGGGGTTAAAGGTGAAAGAGCCTTACAATGACTACATTCAGCATCATGGATGGGAGCACTACTGCAGCTCCCGGGCTCGTGCAAACATGAAGCTTACATGTGAGGTGATGGCACTGTTGAAGTACACCAATTTGGATGAGATTTTCTGCCATTCAATGAGAGTTCACATATCCGCAGATGTTATCAACCGCTTCTACAGAATCCCGCCTAAGCCAGATAATGAGTATGTAGCTGCGGACAAGGCAGTTGAGCAAGCGTCCTAGGCATAAATTATAAAGGCACTCTGTGAAGATGGTGACAATATCGTCAAGAATCTACCTGTGGAATGGTCCAGTATCGACAAGAAGTACTTGTCCAACGAAATGAACGTGTGGTACCACTTCATTGCAGAATGCCTAAAACTGGTGAAAATCAATAATGAAGTGCATCATTCGCATCAGTTGGTGCTCTACAAGATCAAGAAGAATTTGAGCATCGATGTTGGGGGTACCATATTGGCAGGAATTCAGGAAATTGTCCATCACCACAACTGCATTGGAGTTTCTTCACTCATCACATCTTTGTGCTCCGAGGTAGGTTGTGAGCAGAAAGCAACAGATATTCCCCACAATCCAGTGGGTCCTATAAATCCGGTTGTGTTTGAGAAGAGATAAAGATCAACTCCTGCATCATCTACCCCAACAAGTAATCAAATCTGGATGGACAAGTTTGATTCGCGGATGGATGCCTTGGAGTCGAAGATGGATCACCTCATTCGCTGGACTGAGGAGGCTGAGAAGTACTTGACCGTGATCGGAGGCCATAAAGTGAAGGATTTGGGAGCACTACCAACCTTCAACACACCATCTACCCAGGTTGAGGAGGAAGCTTCATAGGAGGAGTGAACTGCTTAGGTACTCATGTACAATGTCTTTCTTGGAATGTTTTTTTTGTAATGCGTATGTTGAATGTTGTTAGATTAATTCACTTTGGGTATTTATTTTGATTTTCCTTATGGATGCTGTTTTTAGACGTTTAGTTAGGTTGTGGCTATTTCATTTCCAATGCATGTTAATTTTGAATGGTTTATTACCAGTTGTCGATTTTGATTTAGTTGCATGCATATGTTTTGAATGCTACTAGCTATAGACATGCATGTTGATGTTACCAGCTGTGGAAATGTTTTTTCATGTTGTTATCTATGGCCATGTATATATTGTTGGGCTGTTACAGTGTTTGTAGTAAAGTATTAGTGCGGCCTGCGCGCAGCTGCTGTCAGAGCACAATCACACTGTTCTTTTTCACAAATTGAACAAATAGAGCAGTTGCCTACTACTGCGGTCAGCGCCCAATTCCAGTATAGTTCTTGCCAAATGGAACTACTAGAGTAGCTGTGCGCAGCTGCAGTCAGCAATCAATTCAATTCTTCTTTTGTCAAATGCAACTATTCGAGCAGCTGCAGTCAGCAACCAATCCTATTTCTTTCTCAGCCAAATGCAACTATTAGAGCAGCTGCGCGCAGCTGTGGTCAATGCCCATTTCCAGTTCATTATTGCTAAATGGAAGTAATAGAGCAGCTGTGCGCAGCTGCTGTCAGCGCCCAATTTATAGTTTTCTTTTCCTGATGTGTTAGAACTTAAAGAGTGCCCGCGCACAGCTGCGGTCAGCGCCCACATCAAGTTTTGTCCACCCCAATTACAACTAATATAGAAGCTTCGATCAGCGGCTAACGTATCTGCAACTTGTTATATCTAGCCATATCAAATTTATTACCGAGTACCACACAGTTTCAAAGTGATCACGAGTTATACAATACGCAACATGCTACAAACATACATAATATACCAAGACAAGTATATACTTCTAAGACACTAGTCTGCAGCCACCTCCCTCTTCTTCGATTGCACAAAACCCAAATCTCAGCCATCTGCATCAATCCAAATGCCATCGTCATGTTTCCTTCGTGTGGCTCCCGCCTCATCGTTAATCAGTAGGGGGAAATTGATGGAAAATCTAATTTCTCCGTTATAACCTCATAATCAATCTCTTCACTGAAACAATATTTCTTACATTGTAAGACAATCGACCACCCTAAATTGCAAGGATCATCAACGTAGAAAACTTTCCTTGCTTGGTCGGCCAAAACAAACGGATCATTTTCATAGGCTTCACGACTCTTGTCAATCAGGGTAAAACCCATTGGATCGTCAATTTGAACTCCGATTGTGTTGTCAAACCATATGCACTTGAAAACTGGAATCTTGAATTCTCCGTAGTCAACCTCCCAAATCTCATCAATAATGCCATAAAATGACATCACAGTGAGGATGGTTTGTTTTCTTTCTTACTTGCTTGCCACATTATTTCAGACTCAATATAAACCCCACTGTTTTGTGTCGTGCTCCTTGAATCTTGGTCCCTAGTAGCAAAACAAAAACCTTTCAAGTCATATACAGAATACATCAATACTGTGCAGTTAGGATTTCTTGAAAATGCTCAATTTTTTTGTCGTAATGAACATTGGCATTGCATCGATCATAAAACGAATTAACGAACGTTTCATTGTGCTCTAACTGAAATTTATTGGGGGGCCACATGGGATGAACCTCTGTAATCAAATTAAGGTGTTTAGTCACGTAATCTACAGTATCCCTACAATTCCTCAAGACATATAAATGAACTTTCATCAAGTCACTATGCAATGGAGTAAATAACATTCCCATAGATCTCGATTTATCCACCCACCGGCCAACATGTCGATTCTTTGGCACCCTCAAACTAACACATTTCTCCAAATAATTAGAGAAAAATTCAATTACTTCTTCAGTAACATATCTCAACAATACTAGCATCTGGTCGACTCATACACTTCACATATCCCTTAAATACTTTCATGTGACGCTCAAAGGGATACATCCAATGCATACCAACTGGGCCACATATCTGTATCTTTCGTACTAAATGAACAACCAAGTGAACGATCATATCAAAAAAAACTGGAGGGAAATACATTTCCAACTTGCTGTGCAAACCAACAGCCTCTCTTTGCAAGACATCCAATTGGTGGCGGTCAATAGACTTCCGACATATGAACCCGAAGAAGAAACAAAGCCTACTGATTAAGTACCTTACATCCTCCTCCAAAACTGTATGAATAGAAACAGGTAACAGTTGCTACAACAAGACATGAAAATCATGAGATTTCAACCCACTCATCCTACAATTCTCCGTAACAGCCCGACTAAAATTCGACGAATAACCAATAGGAACCTTCACTGATTTGAAACAATCACAAACAGAGGTTCCTTCCTTCTCTGATAATGTATAAGGTGCAGGGAGTAAGTAAGTCCTTTTTCCCTTCATTTCTGGAGCAAGGTCACTTCTGATTCCCAAATCAACCAAGTCCACAGAATATTCAATAGAGTGCCTATCAACCTTTCACATACATTTTTCTCAATATGCGTCATATCCAGACAATGCATAACCTGAAGATGCTCCCAGTATGGTAAATCAAAAAATATAAATCTCTTCTTCCATGGACCACCACATTGCATTTTTTCTTTGCCTATATGCTTTCCCAATACTACTTTCAATTTTTTTTTACCTTCATAGCCAGTTAGTGGTGTGGGGGATTTCCTTCGTTCTTTCCCCCTAACAAAGTTGACCACATTATCCCGTTATTTATGATTTCCTTGTAGCCAATTTCTATGGCCGAGATACACTGCCTTTTTTCCATGGCTTAGCCCCCTTCGCAACATACCCAGACAAATTTTTGTACGCTGGAAAATCATTAATCTTGAAAAAAACATGGCGCTCAATTGAAACTCCACATTCATATGGCCATCAAATACCATCACCCCATTTTCTTCCCACAAAAGCTTCAAATCATCATCAAAGGTCTCAAGTACACATCGATGTCGTTTCCAGGTTGTCTAGGATCCGAGATTAGTACAGGCATCATAACATATTTCCGTTTCATGCACAAATATGGGGGCAAATTATAAATAATTAACATCACGGGCCAGGAACTATGTTTCGATGACATATTTCCAAATGGATTCTTCCCATCAGTACACAAAGCAAGGCGTAAATTTCTAACTTCCAAACCAAATGTAGGATACCTTTTGTTAAAAAAATTCCATTGTTTATCGTCTGCTGGATGTCTTATCTTGTCGTCACTTGGTATTTCCCTCTCTGCATGCCACCTCAAATTCTTTGCATCATTTGGATTTTCAAATAACCTCTTCAACCTTGGAATTATAGGAAGATACCACATACACTTCAACGGGACCTTCTTCTTATTCTTAGCCAAACACCCATCAACATCATTCTTTACACCCTTATACCTTGAATGTTTGCACACAAAAATTCAACCGCGTCTTTAAGATCACCGTAATACAACACACAATCATTAGGACATGCATGTATTTTCTTGTATTCCAAACCAAGAGGACACGATATTTTCTTTGCCTCATAAAATATTTTTGGTATTCCATTACCATCCGGCAACTTATCTTTCAGAAGTTTTGGGAGTAAATTCACACTTGTATCACTCCAACCACTTGCAACTTTTAAATTGAAAACCTCCATCAAAAAGGATATTATAGTATCCTTACTTTTACCTCCCGGATATAATGGCTTCTCTTTTTACTCTAGGAAAGCACTCAATATTTCAGGTTTCCCCTTAAAATCTCTTACAGTGTCATCGAACATAGCATCAATGGTACTATTGTTTCCATCTACGTTGTCAAACCCACCAACCTTACGTTGTTACTCTACCTCTCCATGAAATTTCCAAACAATGTAACCCCTATCAAATATGTTCTTCAGCAAGTGGAATCTAACAAACCCAAGTTCATCTAACCTTTCCCGACACAAGCATTGCTTGAATGGACAAAGTATCCTCTCCTCCCTACTGTAGGCATAATCAAGAAACGAATTTGAAAAATCAATATATTCACCACTCCATCTAGTTGCACTTGGACACTTAACCATTTTCGTTCTCCATGCAAGAATTGATTCTCGCTCCATTGTACCTAAATATAATAATAATAAAAAATTCAAAATTCAATATCCACACATTATAAAATAAACAAAATAAATTTCCTATGACAACACAACACTACAAAAGTCATATGTATATGTATCAACATTTTTTTGGGAGATATATATGTACCATCTACCAATATAAAGACAACCATGTTCACACTCCCACAACATGATAAAAACTCGATTCAAGCATAGAAATCATTAATAAATACAACTAAACTCTCCCCATGCATGCATTAATGGTTACAACCACTACTATTTAAATGAAAGTAAAGGAAAAATTACATTCATGGGTCTTCATGGCTTGGGATGAAGCTCACCTTTTACAAAAACCTTTCATCGATGAAGAGAGAAGAGAGTTCAAAATTCAGATTTAATTTTTGTGCGGTAGTTGGGAGCATTTAATGTAAAATTTAGCACCAGTTTTTGTGAGCATTGTCGAAAAACCGGTGCCAATTCTTCTCTAGCACCGGTTTTTAAACCGGTACCATTTTAAAAAAAATTAGATTTCGACACCGGTTTTTTAAAACACCGGTACAAAATTGAACGCCGGTTTTCCTTATCACCGATTTTCAAAAACCGGTGATAATTTCACACCGGTTATTTAACTTTAGCACCGGTTATCTAAAAACTGGTGATAAATAAACACTGCTTTTTAAAAAATCGGTGTTAAATTTGTAAAAACCGGTGCTAAATAAGATGGGGCACCGGTTTTCAAAAATCGGTGCTAAAGGGTGCTCCTTGTTGTAGTGACCATATATATGAGTATACACATCCACAATTATTTTTGGGTTTTACATTCTATCATGGTATCATTCAGGTATCTCTAAATTTTCCATGGCTTTTCCCAAACAGTATCCATATTGTTCTCTGTATTTTTCCAATCCCAGGTCGTACCCACCCTCCTTCATCTTGTTGATCTTCGTCGCTGCACCTCCTGCTCTTCAGAATTGGCCGATCGGATTCCTTCCCACCACCGCATGCTCCGCCACGCACCGCCCAACCTATTCGTACATGTCTTCCATCGATCCCACGTCGCTTTTGCTGCTGCTGCCGCTCCTTCCCTGTACAACAGTTAAATTAGTCATCCACTGCCATTCACAAGCTTACTGTGTGTTTGGTGAAATTTAATTTTTCTATTGTGCTTGGATCTATTCCTGATGACGACCATTTCTCTTCCTTCGTTACTCAACTGCATCACCATCAAGCTTGATGGTTCCAACTACGCTCACTGGCGTACTCATGTTACTCTGTTTTAAGAATCATCCAGTTAATAGGCTATGTTGATGGTTTTGTCAAATGTCCTGCTGCCCCTGCGAGTTCAGCTTTCAAGGAACCCGATGGCAAGGCCTCTGAGGTAGCTGATGCTTATGATGTTTTGATTGAAACAGATCAGCTGGACGAAGCCATCTTTTTTTCATCTCTGACTCCTTTTGCAATGTCATCAGTTGACGGTATGGTCACTGCTGCTCAGGTATATGAAGCTTTAGCCACTAAATACCAGAATAATTCACATGATCGTTGACTTTATCTCCGTGATCTTTTGTATGGCATTCATCAAGATAATCATTCTGTTCAGGATTATTATTCTCATTGTAAGGAAATTCTTGATGAATTGCGCGTTCTTGGTCATCCTCTTAATCATGAGAATGTTGTTTTTTTCGTTGCTTAAGTGGTCATCCACCCAAATGGTGAAAGATCCTTTACCACCTTTATATAATATTATTGCTGATGCTGAAGCTTTAGAGTTTTCCCTTAAAGCTCACTTGTCTATGTTCGGACCAGTACCTTCTACCTTTGCTGCTTCTCAACAGGGATCCAGACAGGCTAACCACGATAGGGGAGGCCACGGTTTTGGGTGAGAAAGGGGCGGGTGAGGCCGTGGCAAAGGCGTTGCAACACGTCGCTGGCAGGCGGCAGCGCTCCTCCACAGGGTGGGCGTCCCAACTATGTTTGTTAGTGGTGTCGTCGCCCTGGTCATCTTACTGAATTTTGTTACAAACTGTCACATGTTGCTCGCGATGATGTTGCAAACTACGCGGACACAGCTCAACCACATTATCGTCAACTGAATGTCATTCCTAATTGGAACATGGACTCTGGTGCTACCAATTACATGACTATTTCAACTTGCAACCTGGATAGCGTCGTTCCTTATAATAGTAATTTTTGTGTTTATTTTGGCAATGGTTCTTCTTTGCATATTTCCCAAACTTGTAATTCTTGGATTTCTAATTCCCTAACTTTATCCGATGTCTTGGTTGTTCCGAATATCACCAAGAATTTATTTTCTATTGCCAAGATAAAAAGGGATCTAAATGTTGTTGTTTGTTTTGATGACACTTCTTTAACTATTCAGAACAAGGTTACCAAGGAGCTCGTAGGCCAAGGACACAGTGAGGGAGGTCTCTACATTTTAGATTATGATGGTGCTGCTTTAGTTTCTTTTGTTAATTCAAATCCAGCCAAGGCCTCATTTGAGTTATGGCATAGTCAGTTAGGACATGTTCCTTTTTCTATTATTTCATCTTTGAATTAGAATGGTAGTTTAAAACGCGCACCATGCATACTTGATTTAGTTCATTGTGACCTCTGGGGACCCACACCTGCTGCCTCTTGTGTAGAGTACCTTTATTATGTCATTTTTATTGATGATCACTCTCGGTTTACTTGGTTATATCATCTGCGACGTAAGTCTGATTTTCTGGATGAAATTTGAAGCATTTGTTGAGGATCAATTTTCTACCACCATTAAAAATTTTCAAAGTGATGGTCTAACCGAGTTTGTGAATTATCTCATGGGAACTCATTTTGCGTCTAAGGGCATTCATCATCAGCTTTCATAACCTTACACTCCAGAGCAAAATGGTCGTGCGGAGAGGAACCATCATCATATTATAGAAATTGGCTTGTCGATACTCAATCATTCTGGCCACCATTCATTTTGGTATGATACTTTTTCCACAGCAGTCTACATCATTAATAGACTGCCCACTCTGGTTTTATCTGGTCAGTCTCTGATGTGTCCATTTTATATGGTGATTTTGGTACCTTCTTAGACTCATTTTGGTAGACTTTGATGCTCCGAAGACC